>CM076583.1:24432215-24592550 GCA_034641835.2 Pinus albicaulis | reverse complement strand
GGTCTTGCACTCTTCCAACTGAGATACATACAGGTATGTAATCTTTCCTCATAAAATCTCAGCTAAATGAGTCTAAGTTCCAACAACACTTTACCTCAAATAACACTAAAGCTTGAAATCCCTTTGAGGCTTCCCAAGGCCTCTTTTTATAGTTTAAAAGAGGAGGTTATAGTTCCAATTATGAAGGGATAAAGTCCTCCTTCAAAGGGATAATATCCTTACATCAAGGGGTTAGCTCCTTAAGGCAAGGGATACATGAACTTGAAAAGAGCGGTTCTGCCACCACAAGATTCCTTCCAGAGGCTTCTAAAAATTACTAAAAGTGAGATTTTTGAGTTTAATTGTGCCTTTTTAATCTTTTATAGGGGTCCGCACCCTTAACACAGAGAAAGTGCAGTCATATTTGCAGGAGACATGACCATTAGGTGTGGGACCGCAGGTAAGACAAAGAGAAAGTGCGATACCAGCGTTTTAGAGACTTTTGAGAGCTTTCTCTTATTTTTAAGGCTTGACATGAGGAAATGATGTTTTAGACTTGCAAAGGAGGAAAGTATGAGTGATAATGAGCTCATACATATAGCAGAATGTCAAAGTGACAATTTTCAGTGCAACAGATTGCCCCCTAAAGTGCGAAGTCTGTAATAGATGAAGATAGAGTCTGTCATGTATGAAGAGTGAAGTACTTTATCATTTCAAGGATCTTCCTGTGGACACCCCAGTTGGAACCTGTAAAAACATTCAATGCAAAATATATATATGTAAACATATCATCGCTGAGGTAGGCATTCCCATACTCAGATCAAAACTAACTAGAAAACTGACTTAAACTGTTCTGATACAGGAATGATTTTTCAATACATCAACGGTACAGACATGTGTAGACATAGTATGGACGCAGCCATTTGTTTATGAATAGTCCACTGTATAAATGAATAAAAAAATTCCTCGCAGCCTGGATGGTAGAAACTAGATCCAGGGTCTTGATTTCCGCTTCTCGAACTAGTACGATTCTATCCATGTGAATGAATGTGTCGAAGTCGAACATGGTAGAAACCACTTGATTACCAGTCAATAATGTGAATTGTTAACAAGTGTGAGAGTAACCACCATTAATGTCAATGGCCCTCAAAGTACTCAGTACAATCCATGAAATGTGAATGAATGAGCTGAAGTCGAACATGTCATAGAATCATTCGATCGAAGGTCAATGATGCAACCTGTCGTCGAAGGCGAGAAACCTGCCATTGAGGCATGCAGATTTCAAGGTACTGACGATTTCTGGATCAACTTCCTAGATAATGAGCTGTCGTCGATAGAAAGTGATCCGTCATAGGCAAGCCCACAACACGAAATCATAGATCAAGTTTTGAAGAAATATATTGGCAAGGACTGACTCAGGGATGGTCAAAATGGAAGACAAATATTTTGCAGATGAATGGTTTGTTTGAACTGTCCTCTTGAACACATAACGACACTGCAGATGGCTTGGTGATAATTGACCCAAAGCTAATACCCAGAAACTGACTGAAGACTTTCAATATGGTTTGATTAACTGTTAGGCAAAGGATTTTCCCAACCCAGGTGAACAAAAGTGTCGTGTTCAAGAGTGGTTAACGGTTTTCCGAATAATCAAAATACAACAAACAGGTTCATTTTTCTCTCTTTTCCCCCACCATTTCTGGCAAGTACCTCTTTATTTTTGACAAGCTTGAGGAGGATAACATTTTCTTGTTTATAAGCTCATCCTTTAGATGAGTCCAACTTAGTTTAAGATTCGAACCCTAAGAAGGAGTGGTTCGTTCCTGTTTAAAAATTGAACAGGTCCTTTACTGTTAAATTTTAATGAGTCCAGTATAGGAGAAACTCGGTGTTTTTCAATTTTAGGGAGTCAGAAGAAAAACTTAAGAAAACTCCGTGGGTGTAATTTTTTGTAAATTTAGTCTCTCGAGCCCGAAAAAGGATAAAATAATGCGGGAGAGAACTCTATTGACCGTAATTAGTCAACGTATACCTTTTTCGTAAATAGTCCATTTCAGTCCGTAAAAGGGGTAAACTTATACTGAAAGGACGATCATTCATTTATTTTAACGAGTTTGAATAATCAAGTGCTCGGCAATATTTTCAATTTTCGAGAGTCATAAAAGGGCTTAAAAGAGGAATCCAATGTTTCTCTTTTTCGTAAATTTTTGAAAGAGTCCGAAAAAGTGATAAAAGTATGCTCTTTGTTGAAAAATGATCAATTTTCCTGAAAAATCCAATTTTCTGCACAAAAACTCGAAATATTACACATACCTGTTTAAGATAAATAAAAATGTTTTCAAAAATTACCTTTTTAAAGTGAAAAATAAACAAATTAAAAATTCATTTATTCGAAAAAACTTATAAAAAGGGTTTTTCTAACTTCATTTTTACCATTTGAGTTCAGAGTCAAAAGTGAGAGCTTTTGGGTTAAAAAGTTCCTATGAAGATTCTGGAAAATCCGTCTATCAGAATCGAAAACCGTTAGCTCCAGGTAATCCATGTCCTTCTTAACTTGCATTTCATTTGTTTACATTTTGTTTTTAGGCTTTAAATTTCATTTTTTAGGGAAAAATAGGTTGAAAAAATTGCTTGCGGGGGTCCGCAGAAGCAACACGCGAGCCCTGCGGACCTCGACTTTTTTCTACATAGAAAAAAGTTCTGGGTTCACACCTATTTCACAGCTCCCGTGTGTACCTACGCACTGTGTATGAGAAAAGGGTGCGGACCCCGCGCGCATTGAAATTTGAAACTTAAATTTCTCAATTTCCGCCCAAAATTTTTCAAACAAGTTTGTTCTAATATGTCTTTTTATGCATTGTAGGACATTCAAAATGCTTATTTGGTGAGAACACGAGCACGAGGATGTATATGATGCCACAATGAATCATTTTCCCATAATGCAGGCATTGAGAGCATGCGGTTTGTACAAGTTCTGGGCCATACAGGGCATGAGGGCCCAAGTAGACCTCTTGACATGGTTGGTAAACAAATGGGACACTCAGGACCAGTATTTGTTATTGGCGGCCATCGGCTCGAAATTGAGCCAGAGGATATATATTTTTTAATTGGTTTGTCCAAAAGGGGTGAACAAATATCATTGTTTGGGACTAGGCTAGGTGGCCAGTGTGTCGCTAGTCTTCGACTAGAGTTTTGCGATGATCGAGCAGACCCCAAGGATAAACGGATTGATATTAAAACTATCATCCGACATGAGCTCAAATTTATTGCATTCACTGTTACTAGACTGTGCAGGAGTGCAGCATTGCATATGGCTACTGGGTCCCAAAAGCGGATTGCAGTAGATTGCTTCCGAGGCACAATATTCAACTGGTGCGAAGCAGTATTGGCCAATGTGAAAGGCCAACTGACGAGAGAAAAAAATGGCAAGTTAAACAACTTTGGTTATGGATCCATTGTGGTTACATTTTCTCTGGAGAGGATTCCCTTACTAGCTCCGCAGCTCATTCCAGTCGATCCAGGCAGAGTCCGGGAACCTCGGATGGTTCGATGGGTAGCTTTGATGGCCCGTCACGCTGAGGGCATAGAGGTTGTTCAATTCACGTCTGCATATTTTCGTTGGTTGAAAAACCAAATTTTTGTGATTGAGGACTTTCCATATGTCGGGATGGACTTCCGCGGCGACCGATACATGGCTCTTCCAGTAGGAGAATAGTGGGAGGATTCAGATAAAAACCATTTTCAACATTTTCTAAGTTCTAATTTTTTTTTATTTTTTTTTTTTTTGATCGTCCAAAAATAATAATCAAAATTTTAAATGTAGATGTGGTCCCACGACAACTAGCCGCTCTCTAGCCTTATGAGAGGAGAAACCCAGCTGCAGCAGCACCAACCCCATAGGGCCAATCAGCAGAGATCCTGACTGACTTGGAGCATCATCTAGAGCGCTTGACACTAGATATTCCAGAGACCGATATAGATGATATTCCACTTAGGTTACAGAGATATGTGATTGGGGTCCCGGGAACTTTTAGGAGGTTCCTGTGTAGGGTGGCTCGAGCAGTACTTTTTTATCGTGATCATCATTAGGGATAGGATGATCGATTTGTAGACTCATTACATTTTTGACTTTTTGTATTATCATTTTTGATGATCATAAGGTGTTTTTCAACCTATGATCGAAGACGATGTATATTTTGAAACAAACTTCTATGCTATGATATATCATTATTACCAGCTATCTGGTGTAACATGTTATCGAATGTTGTGTAATTTAATGTTTTGATTATTTCAAATGTCTATTTATCATACTAGAAGCAACTACATCTGCTAATGTATTTAAATGTCTTGGAATATGCTGATATTCAATGTAATCAAATTCACGTTCCAAGAGACGAACTCTAAAAAATAACCGTAATAACACTGGATTTCTAATGGCATAAACCCTATTAATTTGTAATACAACGAGTTCAGAATCCAACCTAACAATCAAACTCTGAATTCCAAATGATATGGATTCAGATAATAATTCAATCACTGCACTATACTCTGCAATGTTATTCGTTGTTTGACCGAGGCTTACCCCATGCATGGACACTAACTCATCAGAGGGTGAATAGATAACCCAATCTGCGGAAGAAATGTTCCGTGTACTATGACAAGCACCATCAAAAAAACCAATGTAGGTTTGAAGAGACGTCATCATCTACAATATCAAGAGTAACACCCACATAAGCAGGAATAGTGATAAGAGCACACTCTAAACTATGCATGCTTTTCTAATCTAAGACACACCAACTATAAAAAAACTAATCTAACAAAAATCTCCACTCAGAATTTTAAGCATAATATCTCTTCAAATAAAGCCCATTTCTGCGTTTATCTAAGGAGACCTCGTCAAAATCTATCATTTCATAGGCCCCTTTTTCCAGCTTTCGCTTAACAATGTAAGGACCATGCCACATAGGTACAAATTTTCCAGCCCCTAGTTTATCGTTTGCTTGATCGTATACTAAAACTAGGTCTCCTTCTAAAAAGTTGCGAGGTGTAACATTTCTGTCATATTGAGATTTTATTTTCTTTGCATGAGCCTCATTTACTAATGCAGAAATGCGTCGATTCTCATCTAGCTGAGCTAAGTACAAAAAACGTTTCTCCTCTTCAGAAGTGGCTGGGAGTAATTCTATGGCTAATTTTAATGACGGAATTTCGCATTCAATAGGTAACACAGCTTCCAAACCATAAACCAGTTGAAAAGAAGTGAAACCAGTTGATGTTTTTACTAAGGTCCGATATGCCCAAAGTGCTGAAAATAACATGGAATGCCAATTCGACTTATGAATACCAATGATTCGTTTGATCATAGTGACTAAAAATTTATTGATAGCTTCAAATAGACCATTAGCCTGCAGGTAATATGGAGTAGAACTATCGTGGCGCATGCCAAGTTGATCTGTCAGTTCAGTCATCATGATATTTCGAAAATGAATTCCATGATCCATAATGATAGCTTGAGGAACACCGAATCTAGAAATTATATGATTGAATACGAAAGTTGCAGCAGTCTTGTCGTCTACCGAAAATGTAGGCATCGCCTCAGCCCACTTAGTAAAATAATCTACCGCTAGGATAATATAGACATGCCCCCTGGCCGAGTGAGGGTTACATGTAATAAAGTCATACCCCAATTTGCGAAAGGACCAACAAAAATTATAGCGTGAAGAGGAGCGGGTGGTGCACGCATTTTATGATCGAAGACCTAACAATTGTGGCATTTCCAGACTACATAGATACAATATTTGAATAAGGACGACCAAAAATAACCAGCGCGCAATATCTTTTGGGTTGTGGCATACCCAGACATATGATCGTCACATGCTCCAGAATGGCAGTGATTCAGAACCTTCTCAGCTTCTTCATGAGTAAGACAACATCGGAAAATAGAATCCGCTCCACGAAGATAGAGTGTATCACCTGTTGGGATTGGAAACGCATTTTTCGTCGCTGAGATCGTGAGATTTCAGGCTGAAAATATTGGGTTTGGAGATATACAATAATATCCCCATACCAAGGATCAAAAGTACTGATAAGAAACAAGGATTTGTCCGCAATGGGCTGCTCCGCCACAGTTTCAGTATCAGTAGACGAGAAATCACACATCATTTCAACAAAAACCAAAGACTTCTTTACCTTGGATTTTTCAAATTTCAAGTCAAATTCCCGCAGGATAACTATCCATTTGGAATACTTGCCCCCTAGCAGTTGTTTGGTCAAGATATACATCATGGGGTTACAGTTAGAAATCACTGTGGTTTTGCGTAATAAGATGTAGTAACGAAATATTTGGACAGCTTTGACAGCTGCCAAGGCCAATTTCTCCACATGTGAATATTTTTATCTTAGTCGGATGCAAATTTCGAAGCGGCGAGGTACAAAAAATAGTCCCGATTGTAATTGGGAGGATGCAGTAATGGTGCATGGGTCAATGCGTGTTTGAGTGCATCAAAATATCGATTAGCGATCTCATCCCAAAAGAATGGAACGTCTTGTTTTAACAATCTGGTAAAACCCTTTGTTAACTCGGCGTAGTTAGGAATGAAATGACGTAAAAAGTTTGCTTTCCCCTGAAAAATTTGGATTTGGCGTAGAGTTGAAGGAGGAGGTAGATTGACAATAGCTTCAACCTTCGATGGATCAACATGAATGCCTGCTTTGGAAACGACAAACCTAGTAAGCGACCCGATTCTACACAGAAAACACATTTGTGTGGATTCAGCCGAATTCGATAATGCCTACATCTCATAAAGATATCTTGTAAATGAGTGAGATGATCGGCCCTACGCGATGAATGGGCAAGTAAATCATCGATATAAGGTTGCACAATGTGCTTGATGTCATGAAATGCGTAAGACATAGCCCTTTGAAAATTTTCCCCAACGTTCTTCAATCCAAAGAGTAGTTTGCAATAAGCAAATGTTCCCCAAGGACAAATGAAATTTGTTTTAGGTTGATCAGCAGGGAGTATGTTTATTTGATTGTAATCGGAAAAACCATCCATAAAGGAGAACATTTCACTACCGGCACAATCATCGATAATTTGGTCGATATAGGGGGTTAGGTAATTGTCTTTAGGACAAGCTCGATTAATATCCCTATAGTCGATACATACTCTTATCGTTCCTTGTTTTTTGTTGATAGGAACAATATTCGATACCCAATCAGTTATAGGAATTGGATAAATGAAACCTGCGTGAAGTAGTTTCTCAACTTTGGCTTTAATAACAACAGTTTTCCTCGGATGTATTTGATGTAAGCGTTGTCGGACAAGTTTAGCATCTGAGTAAGTCTTAATTTCATGGACAACAATTGATGAATCGATTCCTAGAATTTCTTCATATGACCAGGCAAACACGTCACGAAATTCTTGAAATAGGGCTTTATAAGTTTTGATTTCATCGTCCGTACAGGAAGCACCTATATGAATGTTTTCAATAATTCCTGGCTTAACTGAAATGTCAAGAGGAACCGTTCTAGAGATATTTTCCAAATTTAACTCAAAATCAGGATGTTGTAATGGATTCTATGGTTCTTTGACATAATTAGTAGAAAAAATAGAAGAGAAATCATTTTCAAAATAATCTAACTCAGGTAAAAATGAAGATCGGTGATGTAGATCTTCCCATGGTAAATCATCAACAAACAAGAGTTCACTAATTTGTTCATCAGTATGAACAAGATCAAGAAATTTTGTTGTAGCTGAGCTAGATATATAAAGTGATTCCTCATGGATCACATTCATTGGATCATTTTTGGTTGAAGAAGGATCAGAAAACGACTGTACAACCTGATATGCAAGTTCAAAGGGACTCAAAGGCATTGCGCCATCAAATGAATCCACCTCGGAATCAGAAGGAACGATCCAAGGATCATCAAAAGTAATAGTATTTGATGAAATCATATGAATATTGGAAATATGAGGTGATACGTTAGGAGGAGGAAAGGAAAAAGTTCCCAATAAACCAGAATCTTTAATCAAACCTACACCGACATCTTTGTAAGGGATAGTTGTTTTACTGATGTGCTGAATACTATCTGTAGAGGCTGGATCGAATGAGAAATAAGTTAACTGGTCTATTGTAACGATCTTTCCTTTATGTGGAAACTTGATAAGCTGAAAGACCGATGAAACAACAACAGTTATAGCATAAGACCAACTGCGACCCAGGAGAAGGTTGTAATCTAGAGGGGCATCAACCACTTCCACATCTATATTTACGGTTTTTCCTTCTACCTCTATAGGTAAATTCTGCAAAATACCAAAAGGATGGAACCCTCGGCTGTCAAAAGATTTTAGAATCGTCGGAGATTGATTGAGTGTGGGACAACCAAGTGACTTCCAACACTGGATCGACATAATACACGTAGAAGCCCCTTCATCAATCACAGTCTGAAAGACCGGTCTGTTTTTTACTAATACTGGAATATGGAAAGCCATTTGATGTGGTAGGTGAGGTGTATTATTCTCTAAATCGAATATTATTAGGTTCGAATCCTAAATATCGACAGCTCCTATGGTAGACAATAGTAATTTACGTTGTGCTGGACACGATTGCAGCACTTCCAAAGCTGACATTGCTGAAGGGGAAATAGCTAAATCCTCAACAATGTTGTAATTCTGAGCAGCTCTCGCATGTGGATTGAAAGCTGATTTACGAAGTACACCTTTAGCAGGTGGTTTGATTACTAAGTCTGAGTTTGGTTTCTCGATCTGTAGCGGATTAGAAATGGGAGGAGGTGTAGTTGGTGTGTTTGAATTAGAAGATTCTGCTTCTTTACCACCAACAGGATTTTTACTACCATAATCTTGCAATCGCGTCGCAATCCTAACATGAGACATCATCATAATGGGCTCTTCTGAGGCGTTTGAGGTAGAACCAATCATCTTACTATCTTGAGTAGGAAAAGGATCCTTCAAGACAGTAGGCGTTTGAGAACCTTTAACGAATTTTGAAACCTCTGCTCGATGTGGGCTTTCTTTGGTAAAATGATCCTCGTCGCAAATGAAACAAGGATAGCGAGGTTTGTGTTTTTCGTCAGTAGAATCATTTTTATCTATTTTATCTTTTGAATTTTGTTTGTTTTTATTCTTCCCCTTCTTTTTATCGCCAGATTTAGATTTGGTCGTAGTTGACTCTACGACATGGATGTCAGCAGAAACTTCAGCGGAAGAATCTCCTTTCGGGGAATCAGGTAAAGTTATTATAGGAGAAGATTTCTTCTTGCTTTTAGTATTAACTGAACCAATCATACCATCAGCAGCATGAGACCCTGAAGGAGTTGCAGTTATTTGACCATGTTTTGGAAGATCAGGGATTTTTTCATGTAAAGTACCTGAATGCGTATAAACGAGGTCAAGGTACTGAGCCTGAGCAATGAATTTCTCCTCAGTAACAACTCCTCCCTTAGCTACATCTTCAGTGATTTTGGGTAACAATGATTTAGTGAACAATTCCACCAAAATTTGATCCAGAATGAAAACTTTCACCAAACGCCTTCTACGTCGTCATTCGTGAATATGATCAGAAATATATGTGGACGTGGATTGTTTTAGTGAAGTCAATAGTTCCGTGCCATTGTCGTATCTGACAGGAAACTGAAAATGAGTTAAGAAAGCAGTTGCTAACTGATTGAAATTATTAAAAGAGCCTCGTGGTAACTCAATGTACCATTTGGCAGCAAGACCAATAAGAGTTCATTGAAAAAGACGTAAGCGAATTGAATCATCAATTATCAAATTAGACGCACACCAGAGGTGATAAGTCATAACATGATTTGACGGATCCTCTCTTGACTTACCCTCGAATTTTGGTATATCACTGGGCAACTTATGCGGCATTGGTGGCCAATATGGAAGATAGTAAATTGGATCATTCATAAGGCGT
This sequence comes from Pinus albicaulis, assembly GCA_034641835.2. Taxonomy (NCBI): domain Eukaryota; kingdom Viridiplantae; phylum Streptophyta; class Pinopsida; order Pinales; family Pinaceae; genus Pinus; species Pinus albicaulis. The sequence goes on along the minus strand of CM076583.1, from coordinate 24,582,630 downwards.
GAAAAATCAGGTAAATCCAAAGTTACAATAAATGGTAACTGACGGTTAGGGTCGCGAAAACCTTGAGTAATAAGAGAAGTTCCGGGAGGAGGATATCTAGGATAACTTGGAATCGGATTTGCATTAGGAATGGTATAACCTCCCGGAAAACCAGGATTAACCGGACCAAACTGGGGTTGTTGAGGCTATTGATAAGTATAGCCAGGATATGGTTGATACTGATAAACTGGGTTTTTTGCAACGGGACTGAATTGATACTGTCCCTGGTACGGTTGATATGTGAATTGTGGTTGACTTGTGACAATCGTACTTGTAACATCTTGTCCTATAGGTATCTGGACCGAATTCTGAACTGTAGGTCCTGACTGGGGCACAGAGACTTGAGGAATTTGCACAAATGCAGGAATAGAAGAAACCGGAGCTATAGATACTCTAGAAACAGGTGTTATAGGTTGAACAGATGTTGCAGTAGTTACAGCAGTTTGAGGCGGATTCTGAGGTGTACTAGGCCCAGGCTGCTGAACAGAACCATGTGCAGGGATTTGAACAGTAGGCTGGACAGGTTGCTGGGTTGGACCAGAAACCAAAGGTTGTCCGGGTTGATTAGGTAACTGCACATTAGGTTGCATAGTCTATTGAATTTGGGACGGATCCCACACCATGTTCATTCCAGGGTATTGTCCCGTAGAAGGTTGTGTATATGAAGGACCATAACCTGGTTGAACGTAGGGTTGATAATTAAGTGGTAAATTTCCAACTCCTTGTACAAATGATTGACCAGAAGGCGGTTGAAAACCTTGAGTTGGATACTGACCTTGAGGTTGACAACCCTGAGGCATGTACTAAATCTGGGGTTGATAAGAACCCTGAGGAATATACTGAGTGTGGAGTTGAACTTGGGGTATGTATTGTCCTAAAGGTTGATAACCTTGAGGTATGTACTATCCTTGAGGTTGTTCTCCAAAATAATATTGTCCTACAGTTTGTCTTGGGAAAAAATTACCTTGAAATTTCCCCCTAGGTGGTAATCGACTGCCTTGAGGTTGCCCCCCAGGCAGTAACTGACTGCCTTGAGGTTTCCCCCCAAGCGGTAACTGACTGCCTTGAGGTTTCCCCCCAGGTGGTAACTAACTGCCTTGAGGTTTCCCCCCAGGTGGTAACTGACCACCCTAAGGTTGAGGATTCAAAATATTACCAGACATCATAAAGATTTTCTCTACGTTCAACGTTTCAGTTTTAATTCCATTAAGACCAGATGACAATACTTGTTCAGTCGATCGTGAATTTGATCCTAAGAAAGTACCAGAGAGAGCCTGGTACCCTGAAGGAACAGAAGGATCTCCGTATAAAATTGTTTCCAGTGTTTGGGAAAACACAGATGACTCTCCTGACATGATTGATGAAGGATAGTAATCTCTGGGCATAGGATGAAAAGGAATTAGAGGTGGTGAAAAAGCAAGACTCGGGTTTTCTAAAAAAAATTTCAAAGATAAATACCAAGCGTCACTCCTAATAGGGCTGTAGAAAATGGATTCATGCTCCCTAAGATTCAAAGATTGTGGGGATTCAGGAAGAGTTACTTCTTCATCTAGACTGGCAAGTTCTTCAATAGAAATGAGGCCAGATGGAAGATCTTCAGTAACGATATTTCTTACCCTTGGTGAACCAGGATCGCTAGAAGTTGGAGTAATAAATCCTGAGGATGTTTCTAGAATATAAGGTTCAGTGTCAGACTCAGAAATTTTAGGTTCTTCAACTAATTCACTAGAAGGAGAAATACTACCAGTAACTTCGGAAACTGAAATTGGCTCTTGAATATGCTCTGTCGTGGGTATTTGATGATCAAGATGAACAACTATAGATGAAATTCCGACTTCTGTTGATCTAATTCTACTGCTACTAGATGATACTAGAGCATGAAACCCTTCAATTTGACTTGGTGTATACTCAAGGGGCTTCCCCTGAAGTCTCCGGGACTGTCTCGGTAATTCTGCCACGATTGAATATCAATTAATCACATGCAAACAAAGAAAATTTCAATAAAAACACCTAAAGTCTCTAAAGGAACAAACAGTTGAATCACACGCCTAAAAATCTAAGAGTTCAAACCACACACAAACAGTAACTTCCCATACTAAAAAACACTAGTTGGTGATGAAATCCAACTTAGTAGAAGTTTAATACAGAAAGGGCGGTTGGAACAGTTACCCCGACATCCTGCTTAATGAAACAGACTGGCACAAGTTTCTTCACAAAACCATCTCAAGTGAAGAGAACCCCCCAGAGAGTCCAAGTGAGTCTAGTCGACGTCTGCTCCAGATACAGTGAGATCTTTCCTTCACCGTCACCTTAGGAAATAATCTTAAGTTTATGGACACTAAGGTTACCAATAGAAAAAAATACAACTGGGGAAATAGACTACGATCCGATTCCATGCGCAAGGGCAGAGTAACAAAGCTCAATCCCCTTGAAGGCTCCTCGACATGGTCAATCCTAGGTTTACCAACAAGTGACCCCAGGCTCCTCGACAATGGTTAATCCTAGGTTTACCATTTTTAATGTGCGCAAATCTTCTATCTTCCCCAATGAAACAGAATTGATTATCTCAAAGGTTCGGACATGATCTCGTGATTAACTCCTTTAAGAGAAGCTTCCTAGATTGTACCAATTACAATTGAATTTATTTCCTACTGCAATATTTATCTACTTGTTTGTTTTAACTATCTTGGAGAGTTAATTACTCCCTACTCCAAGATACTAACCTAAGCTATATTGGTGATAAGAGCCCTAGAAATAGAAAAAAATACTAGTTCAATTTTAATTAAGCGTTGTTTTTATGGCTATTCTTTAATTAAATAGGTATGGAAATGAAATTTTGATGGTGTGAAGACTCGACTTCCAAACACACTAAAAAATCACCTAAAATGATAAGCAATTCATTTTTATTTCAATGAAGTCTAGCTAAAGAAAGAGTTCGAGAAATGCAATTTCTTAAGAGACAATTCTTTCTTTGAACATAAAGAATAAATGAAAGAAAATCTTTTTGTTTAATAAAAACTCAAAACGAGACAAATAATCAATGCTCACAATAAATCCCTTTCACTTTCAAGACTTGAAACTACAAAAAACAAATTTTCTTTCAAAAGAGATCTACAAGTTCTAGAAAAGCAACCAAAACTATGAAAACTAATTTTGATATCTAAAAACTTTGAAAATCTAATTGAATAAAAGCTTCAATTTTTTTTTTGAGAATGTTTTTCTTAGTTGTTCAGTAAACTAAGGATTCATTTGCATAGAATAACAAATAAATTAAAAAACATCCAGATATGTTTTCTTTTGTAAAAATGAAATTAAGAACTTATAACAAAGTTTGTTCAAAGATTTGCAAAGAGAACACTAAATCTATTCCTAAAAAAGGATGGATTTCGCAACCAAGTCAGAATCATCAAGAAAAAAAAAGACACCAGTGTGATCTGAGGTATTTCAAGCTTCTGATCTTTGAGTAACTATAGAGACAAAGTGAAAACCAATCCAAGTATGCAAAACTTCTAGAAAATCATCCAAAACAAAAATACTATTGGAACTCGCTCACAAGAGGTTTTTGACAGGAAGAATATAGATCTGGGCAGACACTAAGAGTCCTAAACAATCTAAACTTAAACTGGAAGAAGAAATCTGACGTTTTTCAAAAATTTTAATAGGGCCCGCAGGAACCAGAAGTAACAGGTGCGGTCCCGCACTGGTTACTCAAGGAAAGTGCGGAAATCCCTGCACTGTGTATGAAGACAGAGTGCGGTCCCCAGAAAAACTCAAGAAAAATATAAAAGACTTCAAAAAATTTCAAAGAAAAGTAAATCTAAGCTACTCGGGCAAGTATACATCAATAAAAAACCAGAAAAAATCATTTTCTCAAGTCAAAACAAATGAAAACCAAAAATCCAAACTCATTCCCCAGCGGAGTCGCCAATTTGTTGGCCGGATAAATCGATCTTGCAGACAAGATCGACCTCCCTAGTATCAGAAGATAGTCTAGCAACAAACAGACAATTAAATCTATCTTTCTCTAGATATATAACGATTTAGAAGTAAATGCTACAAAGGTGTTAAGATCCTACCTCGATCCAATGCTTGCTTGTAGTAGTCGTCCTTCAGTCACCCGAAAGAGTTATCTTTGAAGGCCTGCATTCACAAACAAGAAAACAATCAAATAGCACCTGCATAGCATATATTCACAAATCATATCCATTATGGTGATCAAGGAATCCATAAAATAAACAATCAGATGACAGCTTATTGAGAAAAACAAACTTATTTGTATTAACTTTGAAATAGTAGAAGAACCTTACAACCTTTTCAGCCTTGATGTTGAACAGGTCCTCCTGGGGTCCGAAGCAGGAATTTCCTCTACTTTGACAGGTCTTGCACTCTTCCAACCGAGATACATATAGGTATGTAATCTTTCCTCATAAAATCTCAGCTAAAGGAGTCTAAGTTCCAACAACACTTTACCTCAAATAACACTAAAGCTTGAACTCCCTTTGAGGCTGCCCAAGGCCTCTTTTTATAGTGCAAAAGAGGAGGTTACAGTTCCAACTATGAAGGGATAAATTCCTCCTTCAAAGGGATAAGCTCCTCACATCAAGGGGTTAGCTCCTTAAGGCAAGGGATACATGAACTTGAAAAGAGCGGTTCTGCCACCGTAAGATTCCTTCCAGAGGCTTCTAGAAATTACTGAAAGTGAGATTTTTGAGTTTACTTGCACCTTTTTAATATTTTATAGGGGTCCACACCCTTAACACAGAGAAAGTGCGGTCAGGTTCGCAAGAGACATGACCATTAGGTGCGGGACTGCAGTTAAGACAAAGAGAAAGTGTGATACCAGAGTTTTAGAGACTTTTGAGAGCTTTCTCTTATTTTTTAAGGCTTGACATGAGGAACTGATGTTTTAGACTTTCAAAAGAGGAAAGTATGAGTGATAATGAGCTCATACAGATATCAGAATGTCAAAGTGACAATTTTCGATTACCACTTGATAACAACCTCATCTGATGTTTACCCCGGGTAAGACAGTGAAAGTGGGTATATGTGATGGGAGGTGCATTACAGGTGGTATCAGAGCGTGGTTTCACTCTCTTTGAGGAAAATTATGATGTTTTCAAGGTTATTGTCGTCATGCATGGGATCAAGGTATATTGTTGGTATGGTCATGCATGATAGTGTATGTTGATATGCTGAATATATTTATATGTTTATGATTATACATGTACATGATAGTGTGGACTGATCTTGCAGATGAGACAAGCCTCCCCTAAACAACAATAAGGTATGGATTTTATTTTGGTATATATTTATTTTTTTGACATGATATACTTGTAGGAAGAAGAGTATCAAGGACGACGAGAAAAATGGTAGACTATAGTTCTCATGACTCTACCTACAGATAAGTTGGGAAACAAGGATATGTGTATTCACTTGGTGTAGAAGATACATTAAGTAGCCTGAGGGAAAAGATAAGAAGTTGTAAGGAAGATATTGATAGGCTAGTTGAGGCCGAGGAAATACTTGCAAGGGCTCAGGAAAAGTAGATAGAGGTTAATACAACGATTATTCAGAGCTTGTGAGAGTTAGAGAAACATGGACAGGTGCAGGTCAATTAAGAGCAGGAAGAAAATACTAATGGAGCCTATCATAGAAGGTGTTGGTCCGGATACAGGTTGGATAGAGGGGAAAAAGTTAGAGGTGGAAGTTCATTGGACACACTTAATAGGAGGACTGGTATGTATGGGCATCATTATAGTTTCTCTTCTAGGATACATCATCATACTCGTCACAACCATCATCCTCATAGGAGGGGTGAGTAATTTCCTGAGAAGTTCAAGAAAGTCAAGATGCCTACATTTGATGGAGAGATGAAGAAGTCAGAAGATGCACAGACATGGTTGCTTGGGTTGAAGAATTTTTCGAAATTGCATAGTTATACAGAGAACATGAAAGTCAAGATAGCCAATTTCATTCTTAAAGGGAAATAATATATCTAGAGGGAGGATGTGAAGAATGTTAAAGGTATTCGAGAGGATGAATTGACTTGGGATGAGTTTGAGATACTCTTCAAGTAGAAGTACCTGTCGGAGAGGTATTATGATGCCAGAGATAAGGAGTTTTATGAGTTGCAGATGGGTTCCATGACAAATGATGAGTATACTAGTAGGTTCTTGGAGCTATTTATATATGTTCCTTACCTCAAGGAGGAGAAGGACAAGGTTCAGAAATTCATCAGTGGACCACCAGTAACATACAGGGAACATATTGAGTTCAATGATCCTAGATTGCTAGAAGAATCCATTTGAAATATGAATCATTTTTATGAGTAGTCAAAATAGAAAGTTTAGATTAAGCGTGACTTGAAAGGAAATGAGAAAGCTAAAGTAATATGGCCACCAAAACAGGGAAGAGCTCAAGATGCAGGTGAGAAAGAAAATGTGTTTCCTTACAAGAAGTCCAATATATTTGAGAAGGGGCATGGATCTTATCTTGGAGAGAAACATACTAGAGGTGATGGTAGAGAACCATTGTAGTGTTGGATATGTGGCAAGGATCATCAAAAGAGGGATTTTCCACATTATCAAAGTGGTGAACCCCAGATCTATAGTGCTCAGGAGGCACATACAGTTGGGGATGTTGGTCATAACATTCCCCGAATTTATGCTATTGTGGAAAATAGGTAGGGGGATCACCAGACATCTATCATTGAGATGGATGGTAAAAGTTTGTGATCAAGTTATTTCTATTTTAATTGATCCTAGATAAATTATAGTTATGTTAATCCTGACCTAGTGGATAACTGTGGCTTGAGAAAACAAGTTCATATAGAATCTTGGTTGGGGCAGTTGGCTATAGGTACTAAGAAGATAGTTTACCATTGAGTAATATCTTGTGCATTTGAGTTAAATGGTATTCTTACATCAACACATTTGAATGTGCTGCCATTGGGATCATATAAAATAATTTTGGGTATGGATTGGATTTACCTTCACAGGACCAAAGTAGACTATTATGAGAAGGCCATTGAGTGCCTGGATGGTAATGGAGAAAAGAGAATTTTGCAGGGAAAGAAGGCCTATAACATTAGTCAGGATGGTTACCGCAATGCAATTTAAGCGTAGTTGTAGGAAAGTTTGTGTGATGTTTGCAGTGCATGTTTCCAGTGACAAGGGTAAGGATGTTGAGGGTGCATAAATATTTCAGAGGTGTCCTATATTGTAGCAGTTTTAGGATGTGTTCCCAACAAAGATTCTAGAGTTACCTCCTCATAGGGAAGTATACTTTTCTATTGAGTTGGTACCAAGGGCAACACCAGCATCGAAGGAAACTAACAGGAAGATCATGCCGAGAATTTAGCAACAATGTTGAGATTGCTAAGAGATCATTAATTATATACTAAGATTATAAAAGTGTAGTTTATTTCATACAAAGGTACACTACTTGGGACATGCTGTTTCCAAGGAAGGCATAGCAGAAGATCTGGAAAAGATAAAGGCCATCATGGAGTGGAAAACTCCTAGGAATGTGGAGGAATTCAGATCATTTATGGGATTAGTAGATTATTACAGGAGGTTCATCAGGAACTTCTCAGTCATTGCATATCCTATTACATCTTTGCAGAGAAAATGTAAGAATTTTGAGTGGACAGAAGAATGTACCGCTAGTTTTGATCAGTTAAAGCGGTTGTTGACCAATGTTCGAGTTCCTAAGATCACAGATCTAGATAAATATTTCATAGTGTGTACAAATTCTTGTAAAAGAGGACTTGATGGAGTCCTTCTGTAGGAGGGAGAAGTGGTATTATATGAGTCAAAGGAATTAAATGATCATGAGAAGAACTACGTGACTTATGATCTTGAGTTGACAACTATTATTCATGCTTTAAAGATGTGGAGACATTATCTTCTTGGCAAGATAGTTGTACTGATCAGCGATCATAGTGGTTTGAGGTATCTATTTGACCAACCAAATCTAAAACCCATGAAAGCTAGATGTTTTCCCACCCTTTGTGAGTTTTACATTGAGATTAGATACATGAAGGGAAAGGAGAACAAGGTTGTAGATGCTTTCAACAGGAAAGTACAGGTGAATCATATAAAATCTGAGTTCCTGTGGGATAAAATTATAGGTTCGGATATCACAGGCAGGACAACGAGATGCTAGGAATATGGAGCTAAACATAGTTTACATAAGGGTACAGATACATGTGCAGGTCCAGGTGTAGGTACACGTACATGTGGAGGTGCAGGTGCAGGTCAAGGTGATCAGGATGCATACTATCGTCTCATGATAGATGGTTTGGTAAGATTCAGGGAGAGGATCTATGTGCCGAATGACCATGAGCTTAAGAATCTTACCTTGAGGGAGTTTGATTTCAAGCCATACTCAGGTCACCCAGGACATCAAAAGACATTGAAGACAATGAAAATGTTCTACTATTGGTTGAGTTTGAGGAAGGAAGTGGCGGAGTTCATGGCTAGATATTTAGATTTTTAGCAGGTGAAGGCAGAATGTTAACATCCAGGTAGTATACTACAACCTATTCTGATTTCGGAATGGAAATGGGAGGTCATTTCCATGGATTTTATGACAGATCTTCTAAGGACAGTGAGGCAACACTATTATATCATGGTTGTGGTCGACAGGTTGATCAAGGTAGCTCACTTCATTCCAGTGAAGACCACATATTCAGATAGTGAGGTAGAACATGTATTCATCAGGGATATTGTGAGATTACATGGTGTTTGGAAGAAAATTGTGTTGGACAAGGATTCCAAGTTCACTTACAAGTTTTGGAGGGAGCTATTTGCAGGTTTGGGGACATAGTTGGCCTTCAGTAGAGCCTATCATCCATAGAAAAATGGAAATATAGAGAGGGTCAACAAGATCCTGGAGGACATGCTAAGGATGTATGAGTTAGTGTCCCGTGATTTGGCAGATTGGTAAACCAAATGATAGGGTAACATCAGACCAGTATTTGGAGTCCTAGGACCTATCCTTCCTAGACTCAGAGAGGGATCTCTCTATTATGTGAAGGATGTGAGCTTGTTCACTTTGGATGATTGATTTTAGGCTAGTTGTTAAATGTAGGTTTGTTTGTTTGTTTGTTTTGGGTTGGGGTAAGATGATCAAGTAGGATAGGTGGAGTGAGAAGTTATCAAATCAATTGGGCAATGGAGTCTATGAAGTTATTGATATCTTGGTAGCGAATCGGGGTACATCACAGGGAAAATCTAGTGTAGTTAATGGATCTTTTAAGTTTATGTGTGAGGTGAAATGGACAATAAATTTGGGAACAAGGTAGGAAAAAGGGCAGTTAAGAATCCTTTTTCAAATACCTATGAACAGGGAGGTATTTAATATTGATAAGAAAAATATACTAGTCATGAGATAGGGTGCACCATTTACTCAGTGACAATACTTTTGAACAAATAAACATTGAAGATAAACAATCCAGTAGAACACAAAAGCAAGACAACTTATCTAACTTCAATGATTCAACTTTCAAGATTTGAAAACATATAAGAAACAAATAGCATCAATAAATGAAGAGGGAATGCCTAAACATCATTTATTAAACTATAAAGAGCTTCGAGGAAAATTGATAAGCATATTCAAAGGGCAAGATCGAAACAAGACCTCTTTGACTTAACCTAACAATCAATACATCAAAGAGAGATTTTAAGACAGAGTTTAGATAGCCTTAAACAAGCAGGGCTTACCATGAATCATGTTTATAAAATATCATACTAATCCAATAATGAAATAGACAAGCTTAGGTGGGTCTAAGGAGCAATGAAGAATTCTTTAAGCTAACCCAGCAGAAGAAAACATGAAAACAATAGTTAACAGGAGGACTGAGGTGCTTCAAACAACATTTCTCATCCTATAATTTTCTGAGCTACTGCAAAATAGAAAGATGGAAATATTGAAAAAAATAAAAACATGAACATATGAGAGATACATCACCATTAACTAAACTCAGGGATCCTGCAAGCAAGCCTTCATCGCCATCAATCAAGGCAATCCATCCACAAACTCCACAACACTAAATTTTTCTTTAACTTTCAAAAACCATGTATTTCTCTCAAAAAAATCAAGTTCCCATGTTTACAATGAATCCTAATGACTTATATAACAAACAAGGAAGAGGAGAGCCCAATAGAGCATCTAGAAGCCTATTGGCCAATAAGAAATATCTTAAATTATCCTTGAGGCCTTGCAAGGCCCAAGGCACAAAAATATCTAACAAAATATCTTTTTCCGGCCCAAAATACAACTATACTGACTTTTAGGCCTTGAAAAGCATGAGAAAACTTACCAAACGCACATTCTGCCGAATCATCTACAAGAGCATAGCGTAATGTTTCAAACAGTAAAAAAATGCCAGGTGCGCAGCGCAAAAATAGGCCTTTTTGCAGCAGTCTTTTAGAGGTCTTCCCGACACCAGATTTGGTTCCGTGAGGGCTCGTTGGAAATCCTGATGAGTCTATTTTTAAAAAAAAATTGAGTTGTGCTGAATGGATTCCATTTACCTACTCAAAAAACAAATCTCCCAACACTGCTCTGTGCGTAGCACCTGGTCTAAAAAGGAGGCAGAAAGGTCAAATGTTTGATTTTTTTGACCTTTTGAGGAGGTAAAAATGCTCCAAATGATCTGAAAATCGGTGAGTAGACTTTTGGTGATGTGAAAAATCCAAAAATGTAAACTTTTAAAGTTGAGGATGCACCAATGTTGTGCGTAGCGCCTACGGTGCTACGCTCCTAGGGGTCAAAATTTGGAAAAAACAAAAAGTTATCCAATTTGCCTCAAAATTTGTGGAGAGACACCTCAAGAGGTTTTGGACACCTTTTGAGAAGCCTCAACCAATTATCCAAGGCTTTCATGAAATTTGGCTCTTTTTAGATCTTCTAGTTCAATGAGGGCCTTCTTTAGCTCGGCACTAGCAAGCATGCTTTTCCTTGCATAATGTTTGGCCATTTTCTTTTGTAGGGCAAGGCCCCTCTTCACCTCCTTGAAATGCTTATATTCCTCTTTGTAATAGTGAATGACCCTTTGAGCCATATCAAAGTCCCTTTCCCATTCTTGAAGTTGTGCATCTTTCTCCAAGAGAAGCAATTTAGTTTTCATCTCCTGGTCCTCATTGTCACTATATAGATCAATGAATTGAGGGCCTTAAGAAGTCCTTTTTATCCTTTTACTTCTTCTTACCTTCACCTGCTCACATTTTTCCATCTTTTCCTTTCCTTTGTCTTGATGCTTGATTGCTGGAGGAGAGATGGGCCTTTTCCTTTTTGAGGCAGCAAACACATCTCTTCTGCCTCTATGATAGGTGCATGTGAGAGGATTGATGAGGGTGTTTTTACCTTTGGAGGTGTCACAAGCCTTTTCATCTTTGTCATGGATTTCAAGAGTCGCTTGATGCTCCATAGGGTTACTGAGTTCTTGAACTTTAACCTCATCATCATATTTTCTTCCCTCACTATTTTGGCCCTTTTTCTCATCATCAGGCTCACTGATTTCAACTCTGTTTTCTTGCTCACTGTTTCCTTCTTGGGAAGCTGTCTCTTCTTGGTCATCATCACTCTGTTGTTCTTCTTCTTTAAAATCTGTTTCTATCCCATAATCTTCATCATTTTTACCACTTTCATCATCTTTATTAAGCTCTGCATTTGTAACATTGTTTTCTGCTTTATTCTCTTCACTTCCTTCCATGCTATCATTACCCTCTTGGTCTCCCTCAATAGTTTCTACCTCTTCCTCATTGTTGTTTGTTTGTTCTTCATGGTCACTGCCCTCATTATTTCCTTTAGTACTATTGTCTTCTTTGTTTTTTTCTTCATCTACCTCAGTTTCTACCTCACTGTCATCTTCCTCATCATTGTCATCTGTTTTCTCCTTACTGGAGCTACTATCAGCTTCTTCACTTGGTACATTAGGAGAAGAGATAGGAGGTGAATTTCTTTGTGGAGAAGGCATATGCAGAGATGATGGAGGAGTGGAGGTAGGTCATTGTGAAGTGGAAGGTAGATTCTTTTGAATGAAGGCTTGGGGGTTTCTAAAAACATCATGTGAGATGAAGACTTCCCAAGGGATTCCTTGCTACCCCAGCTGGTGTAAGACAATCATTTTGATCAAGGAGTGGTGGAAAAGGCTCTACATTTGGTGGTCATAGCTTCTTTTCTTAACAACTGAGGCCATCTTTTCAATGCTCTGGAAAATGTAGTATGGTAGGTTCATCATTTTGACTTTGGTGAAGTGCATTAGTAACCTTATATGATATGAGTAAATCCTGGATTATCTCCCCTCACAGGTGAAATACCTGATAATCTGCCTCATCATTAGGGCATACCTCTATAGTATGTGAGAGAAAGGGAAAACAACCTTGCAGCCTTGTTTACAGCTAGGTTTTATGTAGGGCTCATAATAGCTCAAATCCAACTTATTTTGTTAAACCATATCTCACTGATGTCTGGTATACCTGTTGCTTTTGAAATGGATTTAGATGAGAGTTCAAATTCTACTCCTGCTAGGTTAACTTGGTGATTTTGTAAGCCAAGGATGAACAATCTAGTCAAGTCTAAGTGGCTTTTGACTTGATTGACCTTTTCACAAAACCAATAACACTCAACATCTTGAAAACATGAAAGGATCATGGGAGAGGAGGTAATTTGAATGTTTTCTAAGGGCTCAAACCTATTGGCCCTTCCCCCCTTGTGTTTAGGCTCGGTAGGCCTTTGGCTCTTATCACTACTAGTATGAATTTCTCCTTCAAACATGGTGACCGGTTCTAGCACAGTAAGATTTTTAGAATTTGTTTGGGAACCTTTAGGTCAAAGGATGACAATTAGTGAGGTGAGGGAAATTTTTTCAAATGGGGGCCAAGATGAAGCTTTCAAGGAGTGTACTCAGTGTTCAGAGATTTGTTTGCTGTCACTCAGTCTCCTTTTGCATATATAACAATTTTTTCCTTTGCAAACACTAACCCAAGAGATTTAAAACTAAATTTTTATGCAACCTAGGGTTTGGTCTAAATAGGCCTTTAAATGTCTCTTTTTCTTAGGAAAATGAAATTTTGGAAGGTAAGAAAATGAACCACCAACCTTGTTTCTTTGATTGCAAGAGGTTTGGAGGTGAAAATTCGATTTTTTTGGCCCCTTTCAGCAAATCGAGACACACTCTGCTTGTGCATAGCGCCTGTATGTAATGCTTGGGTTGACTCGGGCTGGAGATGGGCCAGTCAGGCCCGTCGGAGCATAGCGTCGGGTTGCTGATAGGCAACTCGGACAGCTCAGGCGCTTTCCTATGCTTGTGCATAGGGCTTGCCCAGGTGCGTAGGGCCTGCCCAGGTGCGCAGTGCTAGGCCCTAGGTGTGCAACGCAATGTTAAATAACACTGTGGCCACCTCTCCTATGAGTAGCGTCGAAGGCCAGGTGCATAGCGCCGGCCTCGGTGTGTAGTGCCTACGAAAATTTACCAATTTTGCACAGAAACCATCAAACTTTCTCCCAACGGCTTTATCTTGCTTGAAGATGACAAATGATGCTGGGGAATACCCAAAAGGGTCTTTATAACCTTTTAAAAAATAAATTTAAAGCCAAACTCACTTTTATAATGTTCATTTCTTTTTACTTTTTCTCACTGTGCCTTTGACTGCTTTTGTTCCTGTAGGTGGGCAATTTGATTAAAACATTGTTCTTTTTTCACTGCTGGAGGTCTCTTAAGGTTCTTTTTAATTTGAAAACCTTCCTGAAGACACCAAGCCTATGCCTCTATGCCTCTCAGCCTATTTTTTCCATTTCTCCCTTTGATTGATATTCTGCCATGTTTTTATCTTTAAGAAATGAGGAAAAGACCTGTTGGTGGGAGAAATACCCTAGCAGTAAGTATAAGCAACAGCTTGGTTTTTTTAGATGTGCCACATTTATGGGAAAGTAAACCAGGGGCATATCTATTTCTTAGGCCACTTAGACAATGCTATATGTCTAGTGAGGGAGGTGAGATCTTGAAACATTTTTGTGTTTTGCTGGCCACTTCTGGTTTTTCAAGTGCCTACACAGTCTTTGTCTTTCGATCACTGTTTCTTTTGAAGTTTGGACAAATCCCCTTATCAATGATCACCCATGTTCGTCATAGTTTCTTTCTTTGGAAACTTCTACCCATGTTTGTCCCTTTTGGCCACTGGAATATGTCTCTAGTTGTTCTTTAGAGAAAGAGGCCTTTGAACTGACATTTCTTGCTTCTTCTTGCTGATACTCTTCATTATATTTATGCCTTTGGTGTAGTGGAGTATTGATCTTCATGTCTGCCAAACCTTATAAGGTAGTTTGAAAACCCTTGAAACCATCTGTTGTGATGAAGGAGGTTTCTTTGTTACTATTTGGACCATCTTTGTCCATCTTCCCAAACTTCTGAGTTTTTTAGGGGCACTTAGAAAAACAAACAATGTTATCCTCTAAGTTCTCAAAGAAAAAATTATAAAACTCATTACAAATGTCTAAAAAGCCTTCAATGATCATTTGAAGGGGTTGATGTGTCCTCTGCCTTTGTAACCCTAGTATTTCTTTATTGTTTGTTCAAAACAGTCATAAATCTTAATTTCCATCAAACCCATAGCTTGCTACTTTCTTCTTGGTTGTGTGTGGTTTTCTTGTGATGGTGTCTCTCATTACTTTACTTCTTGCTAGGTTGATAGATTTTTTACTGTTTTGCAGAAAAGTAAGTAAGGGAAAGTTGTCCCCCTACAAAACTTGTGCTTTAGGCCAAATACCTTTTGAATGATCTCCTCTGTGAACTTAAACCTGTTGTATCTCACTACCTGCTATGGATGCCTTTATAATTTTTTTAGGCCTCCTTCTTTGACTTTGTTTTGCTGTTGACCATTTACAAAACATTCCTGCAGAAATGCTTGGACATGGTAAATTTCTCCTTTGCAGGCTTACTGCTTGATCAAGAGGATATCTTTGGAGGTCTTTGATGTTCTTTGGACAATGATAAGCTTCATCCTTGTGTTATCTTGAATTTACCTTTGAATATATGTGGAAATAGTGAATTTAGAACCATGATAGTGCATAACCTAGGTGACCCTATTTGACTCATTGTAATGTCCTTGGAATAGGTTTTTGACTGAAAAAGCTTGAATCATGGTTTGGATGAGGGGACAAGGTTTTGACACTCTATTATGCATTATCATCCTAGACAACTAGAAAACCCTGTTTACTTTAGAGGGATTTATAAAGGGAGTTTTGACATCACCATTGCTTGAGGCACTTGGTGAGTAGGGGAAAAAGTTTGGTTTACTTGGCGAAACAAGGTGTGAAAGTAGAGGGCTTAGGCAAACAGAGATAGAGTGTTATAGGCAGAGGTGGAAAACATAGTGACAGTGAGGGACATTAGTCCAGGATTTGGTCTTGTCTGGGTGATAGATTGGCCATGCTTCAACAGAGATGCAGGATAGTGAAAATTTTCTTTTTGAGGAGATTTCTAGAACTCGCATGATTCTTGAATTTTGTTTCTATAAATCTAGGACAAAGCATTTTAGTAATCTAAATAGGCAAAAATTACTGATGACTAACAATGGCTCCACTTGGGGAGGGCAGCTCCTTTTCAGGAGGTGTCTAGAATTTCAGATCGATTGGTTTATGAAGACCAGTGCCTCATCCATTGGGCGGATTTTATTTTTTCTTTTGTTGCTGCTTTCCCTAAAGTAGTGATTTTGAAAATCTGAAAGCATGATTAGCTCAACTTCACCTTTACCTACCCAACCTACTTTGCTAACATTTTCTCTTCCTTGGGTGCACTTTAACTGGCAAACCCATTGACATTTTTTCTTTTGAAAGCAAAAAGAAACTATCTACTTCTACACTTATTTCTTCTAAGAGTTTAGATTATGCTAGTGAACTCTTCTTATTCTCTACCTATTCTATTTGACTGTCAAGATTAAGCAGTATGACAAACTTCATTCTCTAAGCTAAAAACATGAAATTGAAAACTGACTAAATCAAGATTAGACAATCTGATTTATCATGGGTTTGTGGCATAAAAACAAGCTGCACATAAATGTTATTTTTGTACAAAATAAGATTAGAAAAATAAGGGCTAGGATACATAGTTTTCTATTCATCCCTATTTTTCTCCTCGGTTCTGTTTTGAGCATGTGGAACCAATATCTTTCTTTCCTAATCTATTTTCTTTGACAAGTCAAGCTTCAATGATTTGACCAACATTCTTTTCACTAACTTATCAACAATAAATTTAAAACATGTTCAGCCATGATTAGGCTAGATGACTAAACAAGACGTTCTTTTTACACCAGTAGTGGCATTTAAGCCTGCACATTTTCAGTATTACTATTTTTTGGGTATGGGGCTATACCTTTTTTTTTGAGTCTACCCTCTTTTCCGTTTTTCCTATGTTTTTGTGTTTTTCTCTTTGTGACTCTTTCTTCACACAATGGTATGTACAATGAGTGAAAATTTTAAAGCTAAGGATCTTGACAAAAGTAGTGTTTTAGTGTCTTGTCTTCAAAAGGATCTCCTAACATTTTCTGTCCATTCAATTTTTGTGAATAGAAATCATAGTTATTTTCATTTGAAAACATGGTATAAGGATTTTTCCAGGAATTTTCAAATAACTCATGTTCACCTTGGTGCTTCTTCTTTAACTTTTGATTCCCATACTTGTTTATGTCACAACTTTTTCTTAGGTAGAAAAGGTAATTTTTATCATTTTTAAAACAAATGATGATGTCATCAATGTATACCATAGTGAATAAAATGAAAACCGGAAACATAATTCTTCGGAAGGTGTCTCCATTGTCCTTTAGCCTAGGAAGCATTTGTTTGAACCTGTAATTGCTCCCTGTAAACTTGAAAGAATTTCAAGCTGTTTGATTTGAAGTGGTATCATCTGATGGTAACCTGAAACACTATAATGTAATGACACATGGTTAGAAGTCCATACCCTTTGTGAAGTATGATCTATTTTGGGAAAAAGGTATTTGTTTTGTAGGGAGGTTTGATCTAGGTGCCTAAAATCCATAACCATCCTATATCCTGTTGTTTTATTTTTAAGTAACATTAATTTCTCAAGGTCCTTGTGGTCCCTTTTAAAAGTGGAGCTTCTTAGAATGGTGTCTATGACACAATGTTTTGAACTAGCCTCCCTATATATACTAGCATTCTGAAAATTTTTGCACAGTCTTGCATTTCTTTGTCTTGTGTGTAGTGATAAAATTTTAGACAACTTAACTATTTCAGGCTTCTTAAGTTTACCCATGATATCTTTCTCTATATTAGCTTTAGTAAAGACTTATTTGGGATCTATAGCAATATTTGTGGAAATTGACAGCCCTTTTGAAAAAAATAAATTCTTGGATGATGAAGTATCTAGGTAAGGTAAAAACATAAGACTATGTTGCTCTAGATTCCCATTTTTTTTTTTTTGTGAGGGTATTCCATTTCTTCTAGATTGGAAAAAGGAAGAAGTTGTGTTTTTGTGGTTTGTATTTCTTTTGAGCAACTTGTTTCCTGTTTTAAATT
This sequence comes from Pinus albicaulis, assembly GCA_034641835.2. Classification (NCBI taxonomy): domain Eukaryota; kingdom Viridiplantae; phylum Streptophyta; class Pinopsida; order Pinales; family Pinaceae; genus Pinus; species Pinus albicaulis. The sequence continues at coordinate 24,565,047 of CM076583.1, read as the reverse complement.
GATTTTTGTTTCTGACATTTCATTTTCAATTTGTAGGAAATCATTTTCAGTTTTATTATCTTGTGGTGTTTCAGGGTCGTGATAGTTTTGACTTTCGAACTCATCATAGAGGGACTGATCTGATTGTTGTAAAGTGCCTAGATATTCACAATTTTCATTCACTTTCTCATCAAGGTCACTTTCATTATACAAGATGAATGAGTCCAAGTCTAAATTAATGGAATAGATAGCGGTGTTGTTGGGTCTATCTAGGCTACTTACCATACACTTCATGTGAGATTTCTGGTAGAGTCTCCTTGTTTGGTTGAAAATTGGGATGGTAACATAAGACATGTCAAGTTGGAGGTTTCCCAGAAGTTTAGCTCCCCAACATCAAGATAAAAGCATGTCATACTTGGGGGTAATGTCAGCCACGACTATATCCATGACCAGGCTCTTAGCAAGGATTTGTGTCAGATTTACACATAAATCCTTGATCAGGCCCAAGCACTTGACCCTGCTCGAATCGAAGGAATACAAATCTTTGTAGGGCCTGGTTATTTATAGGCCTAATCTCTCCATTACTACCTTCAACATGAGGTTGTGAGAGGCATCAGAGTCTAGCATGGCATTATGCAGGATTTTTTCATGTATGTTTAGGCTGACATAGAATGGGGGAATGGCTCCTTCTTAGTATTTTCCATCTATTTCAGGTCTAAACAACAACTTTGGCTTATCATATGTCAGATTCAGAGTATTGGTATCATTTCCTATGTTTAGAACTTTCAGAACTTGGGATATGCACATATCCTGAGCTACCAGTTCAGTGAGAGGGATGGTTATTTTGGTTTTAAAAATCTCTCCTTCAAAACTAAAAGGTATTTGATTTTTGGACATATTTACATCAGTTTTAAAAGCCATAAAATTTTCCATATTTTTAATTTGTTGATTCTAATTCGGGGCTTTGGTCAATAGATTTTTCTCAGGGCCACTGCAGAGGTACTAGGACAGCTTGTGTCAATACTTGGCTAGCTATTTTGGTCTGTGTTATGATTAGTTTTCTTAGCCATGGTATTGTTATTGTCTGTTGTTCTTTTAAGAATTTTTTCGGGACTTTTCTTGACAGCAGTGTCTGAGTTGTTTTTCCTGGAGTTGTCTTGGTTTTTCTTACTCTTAAGATCATATTGTCTATGAAATTCCATTATGGCATTTTCTAATCCCAACTTGTGGTCTTCAGAATATTCATAGCTAGTTTCATCTTGGTTTGAGGAGAAAAAAACTTGTTCTTCTTCTGTGAGAAAAACATCACCGTCGCTATCAGAGCCTATTAAGCTTAGATGATTTTCATCTGGTTGTTCAATATATATTTCCCCTTCGTCAACATAGTTATCTTGGAAGGGTGGCCTGATTTGTTGATCATTTTCCCTTGGTCTATTTTGGGGCGGGTCTCTTCTAAAATTTTGATTCCGGTTTCTGTTTTGGGGATTTGCTTGGTTGTCCGTAGGGGGTGCTCTTTCATTTATTCTTATTCTCTCCATCATTCATTGCATGGTCCTAAGTAGATTGTCAATATTGGAATCAGATGAGGAGGTGGAGGGCATGGTGTCATATTTATAGGTTACCCTCTTTTCTGATCTTAGCCTAGCTCTTTTTTCCATCAAGTTGGCCTCTACACTTATAGCTCCATTTTGCGTGTCTTCTAAGGTTAGGGCTCTCTTTCTCTTAGTTGATAGGCCATTTTGGGGTCAAAACCTTTCGGAAATTTAGCTAAGGCTAAGCCTAATGGGGGTTTCATTTTTGGAGGTAGTGCGTTATAAAAACTATTGAACCTTGTGCAATAGTCTTGGACACTTTCCCCCATGTTTCTTTTAAGATTGCTATATTCCGAGAGGATCTAAAGAGGGTTTCTCTTGATTTCCCATTTGTTTATGAAATTTTGGAACCTTGTGCAGTAGTCTTGGACACTTTCCCCCATGTTTATTTTAAGATTGCTATATTATGAGAGGATCTAAAAAGGGTTTTTCTTGATTTCCCATTTGTTTATGAAATTTTGGTAAAGGGAAGGGAGATCGTGTATGCTGTTAAGAGTTAGGCTCTTGAACCATTTTTAGCTTCTCCTCCTAGGATTTGGGCAAACATCCTCATCTTCATGGTTTCCTCTTCTAGTTCCATGTAGTCAAAAGCATCATTCATTCTGTCTACATGTTGTTGGGCAGTGGTGGATTCAGCCCCGGTGAAGTGTGGGATTCTGGATTGGTAATCATTTGGAAAATGTACTAATGGTTGTGGTAACACAAGGGGTGCATACCATGCTACCATGATAGGTGCTAATGGTGGATTTACAAGTGGAGGATTTGTGATATGAGATGGAGTGGTTTGCATAGTGGCGGTGTGAATGGGTGTGGCAGAAGTACTCAAACCAGTAAACTGATTCTGAGTAGACTTGAGATGAAAAGAGCCAAAGTGATGGAGATGTTGTAAATCAGGTGGTGTGGAAGGAGAAGCTTCTCTGCTAAGAGTCTCCTGCAAGTCTATGGGCTCAAGGTCGGTATGGTCGATCCTACTTTGTGACTTGGTCCTGAAAATATTTTTTGTATGGCGCAAGTCAAACTGGGGATCTTGCAATGCTGTAAGATGTTCAGGTACAGAGCTTTCTTTATGAATGTTCCTATTAGTAGCTAAGTTTCCAGTTTTATAAGTTTGCCAAAAAATATTTTCTGGGTCATCAACAATAGTAGGTGGGTTTGGGTTCGGATGAGATCTAGTATTGATTCTTCACGAAGCCAGATTTCAAACTCAAAATTCAAAGAGGCTGTAAGATGTTCTTAAATTTTTTCGAAACGTTTACCTCTTTTATGTTTGCTAAACTTAGACAATGTGTGACTAGGATTCTAGACTTCCTAGGGTTGTTTCGATGCAATCCTTTAGGAGCCTAAGGGCACTAGTAAATTTAAAAGGCCTACTGGAGGCTAGTGGAGTCGCCGAGTGGATAGTTTTAGTTGATTTGAAGATAAGTGTCTATGGTCCACCAGCAATATTGACAAAATCCAATCTAGAAATATTTTGGGGTTTTCTGAGTTTCTATATGCAGCCCTTAAGGTGTGTAAGGTTGTTCTATATCTGGGTCATCATTTTTCTAGGATGGTGAAAAAGCTAGATTTCTACTCTCAGGCTACTAGTTTAGTTTTTTATGATTTGACGAAGGTTTCTAAAGTCCTAAGAGATAATTATTTTTTCACTGACATCAGAGGTTGCATCATGATCACCATTGTGTTAGTGATAGTGATGAAGTAGTTATAAATCATAGGATATTGTTTGATGAAGGGATTATGGAGTCCTAAGGGGTATTTAGATTGTTATGAACTCAGAAGGTCCCACCGTGATTGACATTATGTTAGTGTCCCATGATTTGGTAGATTGGTAAACCAAATGACAGGATAACATCAGACCAGTCTTTGGAGTCCTAGGACCTAGCCTTCCTAGACTCAGAGAGGGCCCTCTCTATTATGTGAAGGATGTGAGCTTGTTCGCTTTGGATGATTGATTTTAGGCTAGTTGTTAAATGTAGGTTTTTTTGTTTGTTTTGGTTTAGGGTAAGATGATCAAGTAGGATAGATGGAGTGAGAGGTTATCAAATCAATTGGGCAATGGATTCTATGAATTTATTAGTATCTTGGTAGTGAATCAGGGTACATCACAGGGAAAATATAGTGTAGTTAATGGATCTTTTGAGTTTATGTGTGAGGTGAAATGGACAATAATTTTGGGAACCAAGGTAGGGAAAAGGGAAGTTAAGAATCCTATTTCAAATACCTATGAACAGGGAGGTATTTAATATTGATAAGAAAAAGATAATAATTATGAGATAGGGTGCACCATTTACTTAGTGACAATACTTTTGAACAAATAAACATTGAAGATAAACAATCCAGTAGAACACAGAAGCAAGACAACTTATCTAACTTCAATGATTCAACTTTCAAGATTTGAAAACATATAAGAAACAAATAGCATCAATAAATGAAGAGGGAATGCCTAAACATCATTTATTAAACTATAAAGAGCTTCGAGGAAAATTGATAATCATATTCAAAGGGCAAGATCGAAACAAGACCTCTTTGACTTAACCTAACAATCAATACATCAAAGAGAGATTTTAAGACAGAGTTTAGATAGCCTTAAACAAGCAGGGCTTACCATGAATCATGTTTATAAAATATCATACTAATCCAATAATGAAATAGACAAGCTTAGGTGGGTCTAAGGAGCAATGAAGAATTCTTTAAGCTAACCCAGCAGAAGAAAACATGAAAACAATAGTTAACAGGAGGACTGAGGTGCTTCAAACAACATTTCTCATCCTATAATTTTCTGAGCTACTGCAAAATAGAAAGATGGAAATATTGAAAAAAATAAAAACATGAACATATGAGAGATACATCACCATTAACTAAACTCAGGGATCCTGCAAGCAAGCCTTCATCGCCATCAATCAAGGCAATCCATCCACAAGCTCCACAACACTAAATTGTTCTTTAACTTTCAAAACCCATGTATTGCTCTTAAACACATCAAGTTCGCATGTTTAAAATGAATCATCATGCCTTATATAACAAACAAGGAAGAGGAGAGCCCACTAGAGCATCTAGAATCCTATTGGCAAATCAGAAATATCCTAAGTTGTCCTTGAGGCCTTGTAAAGCCCAAGGCACAAAAATATCTAACAAAATATATTTTCTGGCCCAAAATAGAAATTATACAGACTTTTAGGCCCTGAAAAGCATGAGAAAACTTGCCAAATGCACATTATACTGAGTCATATATAGGAGCGTAGCGCACTGTGTCAAACAGAGTGAAAAAATGCCAGGTGCGCAGTGCAGAAATAGGCCTTTTGTAGCAATCTTGTAGAGGTCTTCCCGACACTCGATTTGGCTCCGTGATGGCTTGTTGGAAATCATGATGAGTATTTTTTCCAAAAATGTTTGATTTGTGCTGAGTGGATGCCATTTACCTTCTCAAAAATAAAATCTCCCAACACTGCTCTGTGTGTAGCACCTGGTCTGAAAAGGAGGCAGAAAGGTCAAATGTTTGATGTTTTTTTGACCTTTTGAGGGGGTAAAAATGCTCCAAATGATCTAAAATTTGGTGAGTTGACTGTTGTTAATGTGAAAAATCCAAAAATATAAAATTTGAGAGATTAGGATGCACCAATTTTGTGCGTGGCTCCTAGGGTGTTGCGCTCCTAGGGGTCAAAATTTGGAAAAAACAAAAAGTTGTCCAATTTGCCTCAAAATTTGTGGAGAGACCCCTCAAGAGGTTTTGGATACTTGTTGAGAAGCCTCAACCAAGATTCCAAGGCTGTCATGCACTTTGGCTCTTTTTAGGTCTTCTAGCTCAATGAGGGCCTTCTTTAGCTTGGCACTAGCAAACATGCTTTTCCTTGCATAATGTTTGGCCATTTTCTTTTATAGGGCAAGGCCCCTCTTCACCTCCTTGAAATTCTTATGTTCCTCTTTGTAATAGTGAATCACCCTTTGAGCCATATCAAATTCGCTTTCCCATTCCTGAAGTTGTGCATCTTTCTCCAAGAGAAGCAATTTAGTTTTCATCTCCTAGTCCTCATTGTCACTGTCTAGATCAATGAACTGAGGACCTTGAGATGTCCTTTTTATCCTTTTACTTATTCTTACCTTCACCTGCTCACCTTTATCCATATTTTCCTTTCCTTTGTCTTGATGCTTGATTGCTGGAGGAGAGATGGCGCTTTACCTTTTGAAGGCAGCAAACACATCTCTTATGCCTCTGTGATAGGTGCATGTGAGAGGATTGATGAGGGTGTTTTTACCTTTGGAGGTGTCACAAGCCTTTTCATATTTGTCATGGCTTTCATGAGTCACTTAATACTCCATAGGGTTACTGATTCTTGACTTTTATCCTCATCATCATCCTTGCTTCCCTCACTGTTTTGGCCCTTTTTATCATCACGGGGCTCACTAATTTCAACTCTGTTTTCTTGCTCACTGTTTCCTTCTTGGGAAGCTACCTCTTCTTGGTCATCATCACTCTGTTCTTCTTCTTCTTTAAACTCTATTTCTATCCCATAATATTCATCAGTTTTACCACTTTCATCATCTTTATTAAGCTCTACATTTGTAACACTATTTTCTGCTTTATTCTCTTCACTTCCTTCCATGCTATGCCTATCATCACCCTCTTGGTCTTCCTCAATAGTTTCTGCCTCTTCCTCACTGCTGTTTGTTTGTTCTTCATGGTCACTGCGCTCATTATGTCCTTCATTATTATTGTCTTCTTCATTGTTGTATTCATCTACCTCAGTTTCTACCTCATTGTTCTCTTCCTCATCATTGTCATCTGTTTTGTCCTTACTGGAGCTACTGTCAGCTTCTTTACTTGGTACATTAGGAGAAGATATAGGAATTGAATTTCTTTGTGGATAAGGCATATGTAGAGATGATGGAGGAGTGGAGGTAGGTGGTTGTGAAGTGGAAGGTAGATCCGACTAAATGAAGGCTTGGGGGTTTGTAAACACATCATGTGAGATGAATACTTCCCAAGGGATTCCTTGCTGTTCCAGCTGGTGTAAGACAATCATTTTGATCAAGGGGTGGTGGAAAAGGCTCAGAATTTGGCAGTCATAGCTTATTTTCTTGACAACTGAGGCCATCTTGTCAATGCTCTGGAAAAGGTAGTATGGTAGATTCATCATTTTGACTTTGGTGAAGTGCATTAGTAACATTATATGATATGATTAAATCCTGGAGTATCTCCCCTCACAGGTGAAATATCTGATAATCTGCCTCATCAGTAGGGCATACCTCTCTAGTAGGTGGGAGAAATGGAAAACATCCTTGCAGCCTTGTTTACAGCTAGGTTTTAGGTAGGGCTCATAATAGCTAAAATCCAACATCTTTTGTTTAAACCATATCTCATCGATGTCTGGTATACCTATTGCTTTTGAAATGGATTCATATGAGAGTTAAAATTCCACTCTTGTTAGGTTAACTTGGTGATTTTGTAAGCCAAGGATGAACAATCTAGTCAAGTCTGAGTGGCTTTTGACTTGCTTGAACTTTTCACAAAACTGATAACACCCAACATCCTGAAAACATGAAAGGATCATAGGAGAGGAGGTAATTTGAATGGTGTCTAAGGGCTCAAACCTATTGGCTCTTCCCACCTTGTGTTTAGGCTTGGTAGGCCTTTGGCTCTCATCATTGCTGGTATGAATCTCTCCTTCAGACGGGTGACCGGTTCTAGCACAATAAGATTTTTAGATTTTGTTTGGGAACCTTTAGGTCAAAGGATGACAATTAGTGAGGTGAGGGAAATTTTGCAAATGGGGGCCAAGATGAAGCTTTCAAGGAGTGTACTTAGTGTTTAGAGGTTTGTTTGCTGTCACTCAGTCTCCTCTTGCATATATAACAGTTTTTTCCTTTGCAAACCCTAATCCAGGAGATTTAAAACTGACTTTTTATGCAGCCTAGGGTTTGATCTAAATAGGCCTTTAAATGTCTCTTCTGCTTAGGAAAATGAAAGTTTGGAAGGCAAGAAAATGAACCACCAATTTTGTTTCTTTGATTGCAGGAGGTTTGGAGGTGAAAAGTCGAATTTTTTGGCCCCTTTCAGCAAATCATGTTAGGTCCCTATATAACTAGTATAGTCCCTTATTGTTGTTAATGTAACCCCCTTATTGTTATTATTGTACCGTTGTAACCCCCATATTGTTATTATTGTGCCCTTAAATTATTATTGTTAGGTCGGCTAGGATTACATTGTGGCCCCATGGACTCCTATATATAGAAAGGAGGTTTTGTAATTTGTATCATCCAAGAATTTTTCATTCATGTAATGTATTGGAGGTTCCCCCCTCGAAATGGCTTATTTATAAGGCGTTTATATCTCTTTTCTTCTATTTTTGGAGCTGGTTTCAAAACATTTGGTATCAGAGCTTTGAATTCTAGGGTTTTTCTTTTACAAACAGGTCATCGTGGAATTTTCGCTATGACCTTTTTTCTACGAGGGTTCAAAAACTAAAATTTTTAGAGTGCGAAGATAAAATCTTGAGGAGCATTATCGCAAAATTTCAGAGCTTGGTTCACAATATTTTTTGAGATATGATCTATATAAGTTAGGTATTTTTGTAGGCTCCTGAATTTCACTTAAAAAGGTCATTACGAAATTTTCTCTATAAATTTGTTTCTACGAAGTTTTAGAAGCCGAAATTTTTAGAGAGCGAAGCTGAAATCCTAAGGAACATCGTCACAAAATTTCAAAGCTTGGTTCACTATATTTGTGGAGATATGATCTGTGGAAGTTAGGTCTTTTTCAAGCACCTGAATTTCATCTGAAAGAGGTGGTTGTGGGAAAATCTTCATAACTCTCTCTTTGAGCATCAGATTGGAATTCTGTAAAAAGTAACTAGAAGTACACAGACTGTAATTTTCTGTCTATAAATTTTAGAACCAAAGGAGCAAACAGTGACACGTGGAAAGTCATACAAGTTCGCTCTACTGAACTAGTCCATAATTAGGTCATCGTAGGAGATTGGGCACAAATTTGTCTTCAAGAATCCAAATCAAGTCAGACGTGTGGCATTTGAAAGAAGCTTAAATGGAATACTACAGTGCCAAATTGCAGATATTGAAGATCTGAAATCACAGAGATAATTCAATTTTAATATCGAGCTCCTCAAAATCAAGAAAAAGGTGTGTATTGTTTTTTCAAATTGTATAAGTCTTGTTTGAAAAATCAGTTCTAGATGATTCCAAAGGCCTATTGAGAATAACTATCAGTATTGGGTTCTAAAATTCCTCCTAAAAATAATTCAACACCTATTAAGCCTTCAAAAGGTTCTACTATGACTCATGAAGGCGAAGAAATGCAACATGAGATATCAAAAGTCCATGGGCAGGTGCACCAAATTTCGCTATTGCAAAGAGCAACAAAAAATGAAATGGAAGTTTTGAAGAAAGGCATGGAAACTAAGATGGATGGTTTGAAGACAGGTGTGGAAGCTAAGATGAATGGTTTGGAAGCTAATATGGATGGCATGGAAGATAAGATGGTTGGCATGGAAGATAAGATGGATGACATCGATGAAAAATGGAAAACATGAAGAATGATCTAAAAGCAGACATGGAAGGTTTGACAAAGTCGATACAACACATTTTTCCTAATGGTGAAAAGATAGTAGAGGAAACTCATGATGAGAAAAAAATAAATGCTAATCATGATTTCATAAACTCTAATGTTGGCAAGTAGAACCACCATATTCCAAAGATGGATATGAGGAAGTTTGATGGCAAGGATCCCATAACATGGATACTACAGATGGAGCAATATTTTGATCTCAATAATGTGCAAAACACACAAAAGGTACGAATTGCAACTTTACATCTAGAACAAAATAAATTTGTATGGTATCAATGGCTTTTCTCTCGTAAAAAAATTGTCACTTGGTTAAATTTTACGGAGGAAATGATAGCACATTATGAGGATATAAAGAGAAACACCTTCTTTAGCCAATTGATAAATCTTTAGACACACTCTACCTGTGCGTAATTCCTGGGTCGACTTGGGCCAGAGATGGGCCAGTCGAGCCCATCAGAGCGTAGCGCTGGGTGGCTGATAGGCAGCTCGAGCAGCTCAGGCGCTTTCCTATGCCTGTGCGTAGCGCCTGCCTAGGTGCGTAGCACCGGGCCCTATGTGTGCAATGCAGTGTTAAATAACACTGCGGCCACCTCTCCTGTGCGTAGCTGATCTGAAATGTGTGAGCAAAATATTTCTTATACAGAGATAGATACTAGGGGCTTTTACTGGTTATTTCACCTTTCAAAGAAAGGATGAAACCAGAAGCTTCTGGCCCTCTTACTGGCTCTGCCTAAAGAAATATGAAGTAAACACTAAAACGATCTGGAAATGAAAGTATTTGTTTTCTAATTGCAAAGTATTCATTAACCAATTTTATGAGTGAACAAGCAAGTTAAGGTGTTCTGCAATGGAAGTAATGTGTTTTAGAATGAAACAAATATGTTTTGATCACTGTATAAGTCTTTATGTGTTAAGAGGACTTATTTAAAATTACTGTTTAAGGTGTTAAACTCTGAAAATAAGCAGCAAGAATTCACAACATAATAACAAGCATCTGATAAAGCAGTTCACCCCTCTCTTGGGCTACATCTGCTAGGTCCAAAAGCCTCCCAATGGGTTTTTCCATTCTCTATTAATGCTCAAAATACGTTTTACACCATGAAGAAAGCCTCAATAGGCTGAAATAGCTGCAAAATCAGAATCAGAGTGCTGGAAACAGTAAAAATTGACTATTAATTCACCTCAAATAGATGAAAATAGCACAATACATTTGATCATTCCCATAGCCCTGGTGGCTCCTCAAGAAAATACGCTGATAAAACCTCTGACAGAGTGCCTTGATGGCTCTGCAACCTATTCCAACAGCTTCAGAATGCCCTAATACCCCTAAATAAAAAAAAAATTTGTTCCAATTGGACTTCCCTAGCCAAAGTTATGACTGAAACTAACTTTGCCCAATTAGGGCTAAGAAAGCTCCACCAATAGTGGAGAAACTCTAGATAGGCCCGACAAATTAGGGGCGGTGCTAAATTTTTGGAGCCTCCGCCGTTTTTACTGCCAAGTCATGGTGCTAAGGGATAAGGGCCTTATCCCTTCCACACGGAACCTCTGGCATATAATTTGAGTTTATTACAGGTTGATTAATGTTTAACCATATGTTTTAATCAAACTCCGCACCTTCTGCCATTTAACGTGACCACGACCCACGTTATGCGCGCCAATAGAAATAGCTCCGGGTTCCGATGCCAGGGTCGTATGTCGAGGGGGCTGGCCCCCTTTCAGGCCCTGCCCATTCCAATTTCAAAGTTAAAATACAAGTTCAAGACCATGGTTTATAAGAACCATTGGTGGCCCAACGGGTTGAGCCATTCGGTTGACTCCGCCCTGACCCGGGGTCGATCCCTGCTGTGCCATATAAATTTTGTATCACATTTCATTCGACCCTTGGGGCCACGTGGTGGCCTCGGGCTGGCCACGTGGCACCCTATGATTGGCTGCCACTGGAATATTTCATATAATATTATGTGGAATATTCCCAGAATATTCTATGGAATATATATATTTTTTTAATAAAAACTTTTATAAAGTCAAATTGGCCTTTTTTTAACTAAAATTGGAAAACTTCAAAGCTGAATAACTTTCTCATACAACGTCGGTTTTCAGTGCCGTTCATGGCTACAGGATCGTTTTTTCGAGCTATTTCCTATCGTTCTGGTTTGGACCAATTCTGAGCAACTAATTTTTTTAGCATTTTTCCATTAAGGACTTGATCTCCTGATCAGTAGCACCTAAGGCCAGGTGTGTAGCGCCTACGAAAATTTACCAATTTTGCACAGAAACCCTCAAAATTTATCCCAACGGCTTTCTCTTGCTTGAAGATGACAAATCATGCGGGGGAATATCCAAAAAGGTCTTTATAACCTTTTGAAAATTACATTTGAAGCCAAACCCACTTTTATAATGTTCATTTCTTTTCACTTTTTCTCACTGTGCCTTTGACTTCTTTTTGTCCTATAGGTGGGAAATTTGATTAAAACATTGTTCTTTTTTCACTGTTGGAGGCCTCTTAAAGTTCTTTTTAATTTGACAACCTTCCTAAAGACACCAAGCCTATGCCTCTCAACCTATTTTTGGAAAAAGAATTGTTTTTTAATTTAACATCTATAGACAACAAACTCATTATTTTTGCCATTTCTCCCTTTGATTGATATTCTGCCATGTATTTACCTTTAAGAAATGAGGAAAAGACCTGTTGGTGGGGGAAATACCCTAGCAGTAAGTATAAACAATAGCTTTGTTTTTTTAGATGTGCCACCTTTATGGGAAAGTAAACCAGGGGTATATCTGTTTCTTAGGCCACTTAGACAATGATATATGTCTAGTGAGGGAGGTGAGATCTTAAAACATTTTTGTGTTTTGCTGGCCACTTCTGATCTTGTAGGTGCCTACACAGTGTTTGTCTTTCGATCAATGTTTCTTTTGAAGTTTGGAGACCTCCCCTTATCAATGATCACCCATGTTCATCATAGTTGCTTTCTTTGGCAACTTCTACCCATGTTTGTCCCTTTTGGCCACTGGAATATGTCTCTAGCTGTTCTTTAGAGAAAAGAGGCATTTGAATTGAAATTTCTTGCCTCTTCCTACTGATACTCTTCATTATATTTATGCCTTTGGTGTAGTGGAGTATTGATCTTCATGTCTGCCAAACCTTAGAAGGTAGTTTGAAAACCCTTGAAACCATCTGCTGTGATGAAGGAGGTTTCTTTGTTACTTTGGACCATCTTTGTCCATCTTCCCAAACTTCTGAGTTTTTTAGGGGAACTTAGAAAAACAAATAATGTTATCCTCTAAGTTCTCAAAGAAACACTTATCAAATTCATTACTTATGTCTAAAAAGCCTTCAATGATCATTTGAAGGGGTTGAGGTGTCCTCTGCCTTTGTAACCCTAGTATTGCTTTATTGTTTGATCAAAACAGTCATAAATCCTGATTTCCAGCAAACCCATACCTTGCTGCTTTCTTCTTGGTTGTGAGTGGTTTTCTTGTGATGGTGTCTCTCATTACTTTACTTCTCACTAGGTTGATAGCTTTTTACTGTTTTGTAGAAAAGTAAGTAAGGGACAATTGCCCCCCTATAAAACTTGTGCTTTAGGCCAAATACCTTTTGAATGATATCCTTTGTGAACTTAAACTTGTTTTATCTCACTACCTGCTGTGGATGGCTTTATAAGTTTTTTAGGACTCATTCTTTGACTCTGTTCTGTTGTTGACCATTTACAAAACATTCCTACAGAAATTCTTGGACATGGTAAATTGCTCCTTTGCAGGCTTACTGCTTGATCAAGAGGATATCTTTGGAGTTCTTTGATGTTATTTGGACAATTATAAGCTTCATCCTTCTGTTCTCTTGACTTTACCTTTGAATATCTATGGAAATAGTGAATTTAGAACCATGATAGTGCATAACCTAGGTGAACCTATTTGACTCATTGTAATGTCCTTGGAATAGGTTTTTGACTGAAAAAGCTTGAATCATGGTTTGGATGAGGGGACAGGGTTTTGACACTCTATTATGCACTATCATCCTAGACAACTAGAAAACCTTGTTTACTTTAGAGGGCTTTAGAAAGGGAGTTTTGACATCACCATTGCTTGAGGCACTTGGTGAGTAGGGGAAGAAGTTTGGTTTACTTGGTGAAAAAAGGTGTGAAAGTAGAGGGCTTAGGAAAATAGAGACAGAGTGTTATAGGCAGAGGTGAAAAATATAGTGAGAGTGAGGGACATTAGTCCAAGATTTGGTCTTTTCTAGGTGATAGATTGGCCATGCTTCGACAAAGAAGCAGGATAGTGAAAATTTTATTTTTGAGGAGATTTCTAGAACTCACATGATTCTTGAATTTTGTTTCTAGAAATCCAGGACAAAGAATTTTAGTCATCTAAAGAGGAAAAAATTACTGATGACTAACAAGCTCCTAATGTCCCAATGGCCACAACACCTCTAGTTACTTCATCTACAACTTCAGCCACAAAATATTCAACAACAGCAACACAACATTCAGATGAAGTAAGCAAACTAGTAAAGGCTATGCAAGATATACCTATTCAGACCAATGAGATAAATAGACTAAAGAACAACTCAAAAATATTGAAGATGCAAAGAAACTTGCTCAAATAAATGCTAAGAATGAAGAACAAAAATCCAACAGATTGAATGAGCAACTGAAAAGTTGGAAAAAGAACTAACATTGAAAGAACTAATGGCACATGTCAAGCAAAAATTATGGTCCAATATCATTGAAGCAGTCAATGATGTTTGGCCATCCATACAGGTCATATATGAGCAGAAAGACTTAGTGAAATCAACAAGAGAAGCAATTCAGTAGATCAAAGAAGAGCTTGGCAAGAAACCTGAAGAAGCTCTAGAAATCATGAAGTTCCTTAATTCCAAAAATAGACAAGAGCTGGAAGAAATTGGAATTAATGACAGAACAGAGACCATCCTAGAAGTTAGGAAGGTAATCTCTAATAAGAATTTGATGACACGGTTAGAGGAGAAGTGCTAGAACATGGATATTGCTATCACAAGGTTCATGATCAAGTTTGATGTTCTAAGGAAAAAAGGCCTTCCCAATCCTCTAGTGATTAATCATAGATTAATGAAGCAAGATGATTATGATAAAAAGATAAGAGAATTTTCCAAAGAGCAAGTAAAAAATTCAGCCTTGCAGGGAATCCCAATAGGGAAGGTGCTCTATAAGAATTTTGAGAATTTTTTTTACTTACAGCATGAGGTAAAACACTTATTTTTGAACAAGCCAACATTCTCAAAGTATACTGAAGCTGATGAAAACTTCAGAAGAATGATGAAGATAAAACTGCCAGAGACGGAATTCTGGGAAAATTGACTGATCTACTGTTAAATCAAATTGTAGTAAGCACAGAGCAGTGAAAGTAAAAAACAGAGTTTGTTCTTTTTACATCAGCATTTACAATTTTATAGTAAAAGAGAATTAGTGATATAGTATCAGGATAAAGAGAATCATATGAAAGTGTATCAGTTGAAAGGTTAATGTCAAAATCAGAGCAAAAATGAATCTTCCAGCATGAAAGACACATCATTATCCAGCTGCAGTATTCGTTGAACAAGCAAAGAGATAAAGCAATGAAAAAATCAAGACAACAAACCATTTATTTCAATAAAAAAAGGATAGCTAGCATTAGTTAGAAAGTTGTCGCCATCTTCTTGCATGAAGATATTTCTTTTCCATGAATAATTCCTAAGTTTATTCTAGGATATTTTGTATGAGTTTTTGTATAAATAATTCTCATTTGGAAGTATTGAGTGTGGATCAAATTCTGAACATTTCTGTAGTTGTAATATTCTGAACCTAAGGGTTTTTGTACCAATGTCAAGTCAACAGACTGGATTAAGAAAATAAAGCATCATATTACAGGTTTCATGTGTTGGGCTACTACAGTGAAGTATTTTCACTTGTTACTTTGTAAATTTATTATGTTTTCCATCAATAATTGAATGTGTTCTAAGTCTAAATGATAAATCATGAATTGTTATTTCAGAATATGTTAAAATCACTCTGTTTTGACGGAATATCATTTATATGTTTTCCACTGATATCTAGATTAGGGAATCCTTAATTTCTCCCTAGTTTCGATTGACCTCTGCCTTTTCACTCAAAATCCGGATTTAAGAACCCTTAATTTTTCTTTTATCCCGATCAAAACCATTTTCACCATCAGCCTTTAAGATCTGAAGTGACTCAGTTATGTTGCACAATAAACATTTCCCTTTATAACTTGATCTTGATCTGACTGCTTGACACATTGACTCCATTTTCCCAATGGAATATAGATTTACATCTATCCATCTAAGTAAGTGATTTCACCACCAAATAAAATCAAAACCAAAAACCAATTTACCCTACATAACTAGCCTAAAATAAAATACAATCAACAAAGTTAAATCATATAGAGAGAGCCCTCTTTGAGCATTAGGAAGGCTTGATACTTAAGCTTAAAAGTAGTTTTTTGGTTACCTCTAATATTATTTAAACACAAAATCAAAAATCTCACAACTATTAAGAATTATTGGAGTCATAACATGTGGTACTCTTTGGGGCTACCTGACTTATCTAGTGCTCGGTAATGGTAACTGACTATTACTGGACGTCGCCCAACTTGGCCTACTTTTTGGCTAAGTTTCCACATTTTGAGGAGCTGAGCATGAAGTAAACCGCACAACAGATTAATTTTGGATATACCTTGTGATATCATAGGGATTTGGGGTGGGTCGAGGCCCCTCTTTTTGTAATGGGTATCGTGTTAGATTTGCTTGTTTTTTTAAGCACATGGTATGTGGACCATGGTTTTGTAGCGATGTAATGTTATATAAATGGATGTAATGTAATCCAATGAATCAATCAATCTAAAAGTATATGGTATTGGGCTAGTTTTTTATCTGTGCTTTCGTAGTGAATGGAAGGCTCTGCAACTGAGTGCGCAGAGACCTTGGAAGAGTCATCAACTTAGTGTGCATATGACATGCAGTTGTGTCGCAGGTCAGAGAAAGCTTATTATACTTCAAAGATTCATCTTAATAAAATAATAAGTTTTGGGAGACATTCTGTGTCATATGTTTTGTATATATTTTCTTAATATCAGTTGTTACAAAGTAGTTGTTGTAAGTGTGTGTTACGACTGTGTAGTTTATGATATTGTATAAGATGTTCTATTGAATGTGGAAAAGTAGTAAAGAGTTTTGTACAATGCAATCCTTTCATACATGTTAAAAGATAATAAAACACAGTTGATTGAAAACCACGTCACATAGTCCCTCAAGGATCTAGAAACCTGGTTCTGTAACCACCCATAGTCACTTCAGGTGAGACTACGATCTGCTTGTAGGTTATTGTTGAAAGGGTTGGTGATCAAGGTTTTTGTTGGTGCGAAGCATAAGTCGAAGTACTATGATATGTAAGTACTGCAAATATTTTGATCATGCAATTGAAGATTGTCCTGTACTTATATCAAAGATGTAAGGGAAAAGGAACCAACAACCCACGCAGAACATCCAAATGATGATTGTCGAGCCAATGACCGATGATCCTCACATTAATATTCTCACTAGAATTGGAGTTACGACTGGAAGTGATAAGGCATGCGGAAGGAAGGAATTTGGAGATACATGGGTCAGAAATATTGTGGAGAAGGCTCCTATGTTCGATGTTCGTAGATAAAATAAAGTGTTTATGTAAGCGAAGTGAAGTTTTATGGATGCGAGAGCTTCGAATTCTACCGCATAACCAGGGACTAGTAACTATGACATGTCATTATTTCCGACACATAATCAAGTTGCAACACAGGATCAAGCTTCGACACAGAACTCAACAGATCAAGTAAGTAATTTAAGCTCTTTTATGTAGACTTATATGAATTCGTTAAGAGATCAAAAGGATGTAGAAGGGCTTCAGGAATTGATAAATTCCCGCTCATCAAAATAAACATCACAAAGTGAGACGCGCACAGTTAATAATGTACATTGAAAAAAGAGAACTAGAAAAGAGATGAGACTTAGTGCACAGATTGAAGAATATGAAATAGACCAAGTTATTCTAGATTTGGGATCATATGCTAATGTTTTGACAAGACAAACATGGGAAATAATGGGTAAGACAAAACTACGGTGATCAAATATTTAGTTGAGATTGGGAAATCAACAAAATATCTTTCCTATGGTAAAATTATCAAGTGTCACAATAAATATTGGAGTTCGCACAATTGCTGATTTTGAAGTAATATAAATTTTTGATGACACTAATCCTTATCCTGCTTTACTTGGAATCGATTGGGAAATTGAAAATATGAACATCATCAACCTAAAGAAGAGGAAAATTATATTTGAAGGAAACAATATGAGGTTGATTGTTCATTTAGATCAATCCAAAGGAGTAATATATACAAAGCCGGTGAGTGAAGAATACAACACAGTAGACATAGATAACATCTATTATTTGACAGCTAAGGAAGAGGACTATATTAACCCTACTAAAAATGACAATTTGAGTTGGGATCATGGGAGTACCTGCACATCAGATTCAGAAGAAGAATTGGAGAATTGGAAGAACTTACTACATGAAATATCCACAAATCAATGTGCAAGAATGTTAGGTCCCTATATTACTAGTATAGTCTCTTATTGTTATTAGTGTAACCTCATTATTGTTATTATTGTACCCTTTTAACCCCCATTTTGTTATTATTGTGCCCTTAAATTATTATTGTTAGGTCGGCTAGGATTACATTTTGGCCCACTAGGATTACATTATGGCCAAATGGACTCCTATATATAGAAAGGAGGTTTTGTAAATTGTATCATCCAAGAATTGTTCATTTATGTAATGTATTGGAGGTTTCCCCCTTGAAGTGGCTTATTTCTAAGGCGTTTCTATCTCTTTTCTTCTATTTTTGGCGCTGGTTACACAACATTTGGTATCAGAGGTTTGGATTCTAGGGTTTTGCTGCTCCAAAAAGGTCATTGTGGAATGTTCGCTATAAACTTTTTTCTACGAAGTTTCAGAAGCTGAAATTTTTAGGGTGCTAAGACGAAATCCTGAGGAAGATAGTCTAAAAATTTCAGAGCTTGGTTCGCAATATTGTCGGAGATATGATCTGTGGAAGTTAGGTCTTTTTTCAGGCTCCTAAACAGGTGATCGTGGCATTTGCACTATTACGTTTTTTCTACGAAGGTTCAGAATCTGAAATTTTTAGGGTGCGAATTTTAAATCCCGAGGAAACTTATCGCAAAATTTCAAAGCTTTTTTTACAACATTTTTGGAGATATGATCTGTGGAAGGTAGTGCTTTTTCAGGCTCCCGAATTTCATCTCAAAGAGGTGATCGTGGGAAAAGTTCAATAAATCTCTCTCTGAGCATCAGATTGGAGTGCCGTAAAAAGTGGTCACAAGTACACGGACTTTAGTTTCTTGGCTATCAATTTCAGAGGCAAAGGACGAAAAAATGACATGTGGCAAGTCGTACAAGTTCGCTCTACGGAACCAGTCCATATTAGGTCATTGTGGGAGATTGGACATAACTTTGTCTTGGAGAATCAAATTCAAGTCAGACCTGTGGCATTCAAAAGATAATTCAGAGGGATACTTCAGTGATGAATTTCAAATATTAAGAGCCGCAGTCACAGAGATAATCCAGTTTCAATATCGAGCTCCTAAAAAGCAAGAAAAAGGTGTGTATTTTTTTTTTCCGAATTGCACAAGTCTTGTTTGAAAAATCAATTTGAATTGATTCCAAGGGCATATTGTAGAATAGATATCAGTATTGGGTTCTAAAAAATGCCCCATAAAAATAATTCAACACCCATTAAGCCTTCAGAAGGCTCTACTATGACTCATGAAGATGAAGAATTGCAACATGATCTATCAAAATTACAAGAGCAAGTGCAACAAATTTCACTCTCGCAAAGAGCAACAAAAAATGAAATGGAAGTTTTGAAGAAAGGTGTGGAAGAAAAGATGGACGGTTTGAAGAAAGGAGTGGAAGCTAAGATGGATGGCATGGAAGCTGGCGTGGAAGCTAAGATGGATGGCATGGAAGCTAAGATGGATGACATGAAAGACAACATGGAAAACATGAAGAATGATCTAAAAGCAGACATAGAAGGTTTGACAAAGTTGATACAAGAAATGTTTCCGAATGGTGAAAAGATAATAGATGAACCTCATGATTAGGAAAAAATAAATGTTAATCGTGATTTCATAAACTCTAATGTTGGCGGGAAGAACCACCATATTCCAAAAATGGATATGAGGAAGTTTGATGGAAAGGATCCTGTAACATGGATACTACAGATGGAGCAATATTTTGATCTCCATAATGTGCAAAACACACAAAAGGTACGCATTGCAAGTTTACATTTAGAACAAAATACATTTGTATGGTATCGATGGCTTTGCTCCCGTAAAAAAATTGTCACTTGGTCAATTTTTACGGAGGAAATGATAGCCCATTATGAGGATACAAAGAGAAACACCTTCTTTAGCCAATTGATAAATCTCAAACAAAAGGGTTTAGTGGGGCAGCACATTGAGGACTTCCAAAAATTGAATATAAGGGTAACTGATATTCCAGAGGAACACAGGATTTATCTCTTCATAGGCACTTTAAAGGATAACATTCAACATGAAGTTCGTGTTCTGGAACCTGATTCATTGGAGAAGGCATTCGGGTTGGCAAGAAAAGTTGAATGTAAAATTATGGCAACAAGGAAGCCTACCACTCAATTCTATAAAGAAGGAAGTGTGGCTACGCCTAGATTTCCACAACCTACAAGGTTGACACCGCAAAAATTGGAAGAAAAAAGAGCAAAAGGGCTTTGCTACAATTGTGATAGAAAATACACTAAAGGTCATAAGTGTGCTGAGAAGAAATTATTTTACATAGATTGTGAAGAGGAAGAAGAAAATGAACAAGAAGAGGATATACACCAGGAACCAGCCCTAGAAGAGGAAGAAATGAATCCTACTATATCGTGTAATGCACTGGTAGGAATTACCACTCCTCAAACTCTCAAGATAGAAGGACATATCAAGAAGAAAAAGGTAATAGTGTTGATTGATTCAGGTAGCACCCATAATTTTATTCATTGTAAGGTAGCCAAGGAATTAAATTGTTTCCTATACCAGCACCAGAATGTCAAGTGATGGTTGCAA
The DNA here is from genome assembly GCA_034641835.2 of Pinus albicaulis. Classification (NCBI taxonomy): domain Eukaryota; kingdom Viridiplantae; phylum Streptophyta; class Pinopsida; order Pinales; family Pinaceae; genus Pinus; species Pinus albicaulis. Next base: position 24,544,715 of record CM076583.1, on the reverse strand, counting down.
ATGGAGGAACTATAAATTGCTCTGGAAAATGCCATAATATCAAGCTAACCATGGGGGAATATGTGTTGACTAGTCCAATGCTTTCCATTCCTATGGGAGGTGCTGATGTTGTACTAGAAGTACAATGGTTACAATCTTTGGGGACGGTAGCTTTTAATTTTCAAGAACTTTTCTTGAAATTTTTTTCAGAAGGAAAGGAAGTCGAATTACGGGGTATTGCGGGGAAGCCAGGAAGGATAATAAGCTCCAATGTCATGACAAAGCTTCTAAAGAAAGAACAGCGAGGCGTAATTGCACAATTATGCTCACTAGAAGTTCCAACATCAAAATCATCTATTTCTGCAGATCTCCAACAAGTCTTGGACAATCATTCCAAGGTGTTTGAAACTCCCAAAGGTCTCCCACCTATTCGTGATCATGATCATGCTATTCATTTGATTCCAGGAAGTGTTCCTCCAAACATCAGGCCTTATAGATATCCTTACTTCCAAAAGAGCGAAATTGAACGTATGATTGCAGAAATGTTAGAGGCGGGTATAATTCAACCTAGTCAAAGTTCTTTCTCTGCTCCTGTGGTATTGGTACACAAGAAGGATGGATCATGGCGAATGTGTCCGGATTATACGGAGCTCAATAAGCTCACCATTAAAGACAAATTTCCCATTCCTGTGATTGATGAATTATTGGATGAATTACATGGAGCAATTTATTTTACCAAGTTGGGTCTTCGTTCAGGATATCATCAAATTAGAATGAAGACTGAAGATATTCCAAAAACGGCATTTCGAACTCATGAGGGTCATTATGAATTTTTGGTCATGCCTTTTGGCCTTACCAATGCACCTTCTACATTTCAAGGGTTGATGAATTCCATTTTCAAACCCTTCCTTAAAAAATTTGTGCTAGTATTTTTTGATGATATACTAATCTACAACAGGTCTTGGAAGGATCATGTTGAACATGTTGACGGGGTGCTCAAACTATTGCAGGAGAAACAATTATATGCAAAAAAATCCAAATGTTTCTTTGGAGTACAAGAGGTGGAATATCTGGGTCACATTGTATCTCACGAGGGTGTTAAATTAGACCCTAACAAAATTAAAGCCATTAAGGAATGGAAATTTCCCACAACCATAAAGCGGTTGCGAGGATTTCTCGGGTTAACAGGGTATTATCGCAAGTTTGTTAAGAATTATGGGAGAATAACAGCACCTCTAACAACATTATTGAAGAAAGATGCATTTTCATGGACTCCTGAAGCAACTAAGGCCTTTGAACATCTTAAAGAGGCAATGTGCCTAGCACCGGTCTTAGCTACGCTAGACTTCAAAAAAACCTTTATTGTGGAATGTGATGCCTCAGGAAATGGAATTGGTGCTGTTTTAATGCAGGAAAGAAGACCCATTGCTTTTGAAAGTCATCCAATCAAAGGAAAGTATTTACAGAAACCTATTTATGAGAAGGAAATGTTAGCAATACTGCATGCACTAAAGAAATGGAGAACTTACCTAATGGGAAGACACTTCAAGGTAAAAAATAATCATGATAGTCTTAAACACTTTTTGGAACAAAGACTATCTTCAGAAGAGCAGCAAAAATGGGTCACAAAAATGTTGGGTTATGACTTTGAAATAATCTACAAAAAAGGAAAGCCTAATGTTGTTGCAGATGCACTCTCAAGAAAGAATGAAGAGGTGGAAGCATTGCTTTGTGCCATTTCTATTATCCAACCAGATTGGATAACCGAAGCAAGAGAGGAATTGAAGAAGGACAAAGATGTATGGACACTCATTCAAAATTTGCAACAAGATCCTAGTACATCCGATACATTTAGTTGGAAAAATGATTCCTTATGGTACAAATATCGCTTATATCTTTGTAAGAATTTCCAACTAAAACAAAAGATTCTTCTGGAATTGCACACTTCTCCTTTAGGAGGACACTCAGGATTTTTAAAAACTTACCACAGGGTGAAGAAAGAATTTTTTTGGGATGGCCTTAAATCGGATATTCAAAAGTTTGTGGCGGAATGTTTGGTTTGCCAGCAGAATAAAGTGGAAACAATTAAGACCCCAGGACTTCTACAACCTTTATCCATTCCAAGTCAACGTTGGGAGGAGATTTCAATGGATTTTATCACAGGTTTACCTAAGTCCGAAGGAAAGAGTGTCATCATGATGGTAGTTGATAGACTTACCAAGTATGCACACTTTTGTGCATTATCTCATCCATTTAAAGCAAGTACAATTGCTACTACATTTATGGAAAGAATTCAAAAGCTACATGGAAGCCCAAGGGTTATTGTGAGTGATAGAGATCCCATTTTTACTGGAAATATTTGGACGGAGTTATTTTCTTGTTTGGGTATTCAATTAGCTCATAGCTCATCTTATAATCCTCAATCTGATGGTCAAACTGAGATAGTAAATAAATGTTTGGAAGGATATCTTCGTTGTTTTGTATCTGATAAACAAACACAATGGGTCAAGTGGTTACCCCTCGCTAAATGGTGGTATAAAACTTCCTTCCATACTGCAGCAAAAATGACCCCATTTATGGCACTTTATGGATATCACCCACCATCCATCACATCATCTTCGAGGGAAAATTCGAAGGTTCAAGCAGTGGAATATCACATCGAGCATCAGCAAGAAGTTCTCCAACTCTTAAAGGATAACCTGAATTTGGCACAAAATCGAATGAAACAACAGGAAGATCAACATCGCAGTGAGAGAAGTTTTGACGTAGGAGATTGGGTATTTTTACGGCTACAACCATATAAACAAATGTCCCTCAAGCAAGCTAAGAAGGATAATGAATTATCGCCAAAGTACTATGGTCCTTACAATGTGTTGCAAAAGATTGGTACTATGGCATACAAATTGGAGCTTCCTGCTTCTTCGCGAGTGCATCCAGTTTTCCATGTTTCATGCTTAAATAAGGTTATAGGTGAAAATATTCCAATTCAAACAATATTGCCAGAACTTGATGAGGAAGGAAAAATCATATTGGAACCTGAAGCGGTCACGGAAACAAGAACTCGATAGCTACGTAATCGATCAATTTCAGAGTATCTCATCAAGTGGAAGAACTTACCCACTGAATATTCTACATGGGAGGATGAGAAGTTTATACAGAAGCACCCAGAGCTACTCAAGCGTTGAGGACAACACTTTTTTGAAGGAGAGGGGCATGTTAGGTCCCTATATTACTAGTATAGTCTCTTATTGTTATTATTGTACCCTTGTAACCCCCATTTTGTTATTATTGTGCCCTTAAATTATTATTGTTAGGTCGGCTAGGATTACATTTTGGCCCACTAGTATTACATTATGGCCACATGGACTCCTATATATAGAAAGGAGGTTTTGTAAATTGTATCGTCCAAGAATTGTTCATTTATGTAATGTATTGGAGGTTGCCCCCTCGAAGTGGCTTATTTCTAAGGCGTTGCTATCTCTTTTCTTCTATTTTTGGAGATGGTTACACAACAAAGAATAACGGAAGTAGTTCATTGTATGACATCTGAGGTATGTAACATGCCTTATTATGATGATTTGGTAATATAGATGATTTTCTTAATGATTATGAAGAGCGAATACCAGAATATCAAATATTTTCATCTTTGGATACATCCTTAAAATCTACCCATGCTAGATGGTGGGGCACACACAAGAAGAATATAGGAGATTGGTAGGTATGTCAAAGATTAATGTGGATAATATTTGGACAAGTGGAAACAAAAATGCAGGAGAAATATGATGGTGAAACTGATCCAAGAGAGAATATCCAGTGATGTAATACAACATGAAAGGAAATTCCACAGTAGGAATGGGTACATGGATTTATTCACACATTAGTGAATTCCCATGAATTGGTACCTAGAAACAGATCTGCGACATGGTACTGTGAACTAGCTAGACTTGGTTGATGGAATTGTATTAACATTAAAATTTGAGGATGAATGTCGAGGCATAGATTCAACCCTTCAGATATTAAAGGAGAAGATATTTGAAGGTGTAGCTACACTAACATGGCAACAACCTAATTGGTTTGTGCAGATAGAGTATGCACTAGAATGTTATAATATTACTGCAGAAAAAGAAGACCATCGAAACATCAACATAGTAGAATTGGAAGGGCACCATGAAGTACATGGACCAGAGATAGAAATTCCAGACATCACACAACCATTGAAGATTAAGAAGGCAATCATCGGATCAGAAGAAGAGCCTAAGTTTGCAACAAAAGGAGATTACTAGGATGAGGGGACAGTTACTAAATTCACAGAGCTACTCCATGAGTATCAAGAGATGTTTCCCATTAAATTTTTAGATATGAAGGGCATATTAGGATATTTCTGAGTCATGAAGATTCCCTTGAAGCCTGATGCAAAGCCAATCAAGAAGATACCTTATGGGTTGAAACCAAAATACAAACAGAAAGTAAAGCCTAGAACTTGATAATATGATAGCAATAGGGATTATTGAACCTGTCGAAGAGTCAGATTGGGTAAATGTTATGGTGGTGCAAGAAAATAAAACAAAAGGGGAGATCAGGATATGTGTGGACCTTAGCAAGTTGAACAATGCATGCTTACATGATCATTTTCCCACCCCATTCACAGATGAAGTATTGGAAAATGTAGGGGGTTAAGAAGCTTATTCATTTACAAATGGATTTTCAGGATATCATATGATCAAAATTGCACCTGAAGACCGACATAAGACTACCTTTGCTACAAAATGGGGCTCATATCAGCATATAATGATGCCTTTTGTATTGAATAATACCCCTGCCATATTTTCCGAAGTGGTGGTTGCAAATTTCAAGGAATATATTCACAAATTTTTAGAGGTATATTTTGATGATGGGACAGTATTTGGGTTGTTGAAAAAACATGAGGGGAGCTTGAGGCTTATTCTTGACACTTGTATACAACATCAAATTTCTTTAAATATGAAGAAGTGCATATTTTGTGTGCCTTTTGGTATATGCACTGGTTAGAAGAGCGAACTTGTACGGCGTGCCATGTGTCATTGTTTCTTCCTTCGACTTTGAAATTAATATCCAGGAAACTCTAGTTTGTGTACATTCGTCCACGTTTTATAGAATTCCAATGCGATGCTCAGAGAGAGAGTTATGACGATTTTCCCATGGTCACCTCTTTGAGATGAAATTCAGGAGCCTAAAAAAACCCTAAACTCCACAGATCATATCTCCGAAAATATTTCGAATAAAGATCTAAAATTTTTACACCAAGTTCCTTAGGATTTTGGCTTCTTGTTGTAAAAATTTCAGCTTCTAAACCTCTGTAGAAAAAAATTTATAGCAAAAATTCCACGATGGCCTATTTGGAGCATTGAAACCCTAAAATCCAAAGCTCTGATACCAAATGTTATGAAACCAGCTCCAAAAATAGAAGAAAAGATAGATCAATGCCTTATAAATAAGCCACTTCGAGGGGGAAGCCTCCTTTACATTACATAAATGAAAAAATTTTGGATGATACAAATGAAAACCTCCTTTCTATATATAGGAGTCCATGGTGTCACAATATAATCCTAGACAACCTAACAATAATAATGTAAGGGCATAATAATAACAATATGGGGGCTACAGGGGTACAAAAATAACAATAAGGGGGCTACACTAACAACCATAAGGGGATACAATAATAATATAGGGACCTAACAATCTAATATAGAGTTAAACATGGTTTCTTTTTAAGCAATATAGACTTGTTTTATATTAGTTTTCTTTCTTAATTTTACATTTCCTTTTCTTCCTTCTTGTAACTTTCATTTTATAGTTATTATAAGATTTTATTTAAAATAATGCATAGATAAATTTCCTTCTTAGATTAATATTAAAGATTTACTTTTCTTCCTTCTTGAATTTATTTTTCAAGCATTAAAATTCAGTTACTTTCTTGCTTTTAGATTTCCTATAAAATCTCTAAAAACACAAAAAGATTGAAGTTTATTTTCTAGTTCTTTTAAAAAACAATTGTTCTTCTTTCTCAATTTTTATCATAAGCTTTAATTAAGTTTAGATTTCATTCCTTAGATCAGTTATTTGTTTTCCTATTTTATTAAAACATTCAAAATAAAACATAAAACCCCCCAAAACAATATATAAAATCTACACAACAAATTAAGAAAGGTAGGCTTCTAGTATATATAGTGCACCCGCACTTCACAATATTACTAACTCCGGTCGATAATTTATGATAGCAATTTAAGACATTAAATTGACTAAACAAGGGGAACATCTAATCAAGTACTTCGCCATGCGGTTCACGTATTGTTTTAGTGCCAAAGAAAGATGGAACATGGCACATGTGTGTGGACTTCCATGCATTATACAAGATTGTAAAGAATCGTTACCCACTTCCTAGAATTGATTATTTACTTGATTAATTGAAATATGTTGTGTATTTCACTAATTTTGACTTGAGGAGTGTCTATCATCAAATCAAAATCGTTGAAGGATACATATGGAATACAACATTCAAAACAAAGCAAGGTTTTTTTGAATGGTTGGTTATGCCCTTTGGGATTTGTAATGCTCTTGCTACTTTCATGCGTGCAATGAATGATGTATTGAGGCCTTTTCTAGATGACTTTGTGCTATTCTACTTAGATGACATATTAATTTTTAGCAAGTCCCGTGAAGAACATTTCATGCATGTCAAGCTAGTATTAGATGTCTTGAAGAAAGACAGTTGTTTTTAAAGATATCAAAATGTGAATTTGGAAATATTTCTTTAGTATACTTGGGTCATATTGTTGGAGAAGGTGAGTTGAAAATAGATACCTCAGGGGTTGATGTCATTTTGAATTGGCCAAGGCCCAAAATAGTGAAAAAGGTTAGAAGTGTTTTGGGAGAATCCAAATATTGGAGATATTTTATTGCTAACTTTTCTTCCACCACAGCTCCATTGCATGCATTGACAAGTGTGAGGCAGGTTTTTCAGTGGGGAGGTAAACAACAAAAATAATTTGATGCATTGAAGGATAAGATCAATTCAGCTCATGTACTTTCACTTCCTGACTTGAGACAGTCATTTTAGATACAAATTGATGCAAGCGACTATGTCATGGGCATAGTCCTAATGAAACATGGTAAGCCCACTTGTTTTCATTCAGAAATTTATAATGGTGCAGTGAATAACTATCCTGCATATGACAAGGAATCATATGCATTGGTGTAAAGTTTGAAAAAGTGGAAACACTACTTGATGGGTAAGGAAACAATCATTCACACGGATCATCAACCATTGTAATACTTGCAATAAAAAACAAAGTTGCAACAAACAACTCACATTTGATGGATGGGATTTATTCAAAAATTCCACTTGGTGATAAGGTATAAGAAATGTATCTATCACAAGGTTGTTGACATGATTTATAGAACAATTGTTAGTGCATCCATTATTATTAAGCATAATTATATCATGCATGAGAGCTATATTGAACAAGATGCTTTAGATAGTGATTTCAAATATGTATATGCGACTTTGTGTCAAGGTAACAAAGTAGAGGAATTAGATTATCATGTGCATGATAACTTGTAGTACCATCTTGGAAAGATTTGTATTCCACAGGGAAAGAGAGTCAACATCATAAGGGAAGTGCATGCTTCTCTTATTTCTAGTCATTTATATGTAGGTAAGACAATGGCACAATTACAGAGGTATGTTATTGGCCTCGTATGCTTGAAAGTTTGTCATGATTTGTAAGAAGATTTTCATTATGTGTTGTCATTAAGCCTAGCAATAGAAATTTTGGATTGTATGCACCACTTCTATTACCTTCTTGTCTATGGGAGAGTGTTTCTATGGATTTTCTAGGAGTTCTACCTATGTCTAGGATAGGTCATGATTATCTTTATGTAGTTGTGGATAGGTTTAGAAAATGTGTGTTTTAATTCCTTGTAAAAATCAAGTTACAGCTAAACAAACTTCTTAGTTATTCTTTAAGAATGTATGGGTGAATTTTTGATTTCCCACATCTATTTTTAGTGATTGATATTATCACTTTTTCAATAACTTTTTTGTCAAGCTTGTCGAGACTCATGGACACCAAATTAAAAAAGAGTACAACATTTCATCTGCAAAAAAATGGCAAAATAGTGGTGGTGAACAGAACGGTGATATATCTTCTTCATGGGTATTGAAGCAAGCATCCTAAGTTGTGGGATGAAAATTTGCACTATATTCAGAATTTTTACAACCGTGTCAAACATTCATCGACTCAAACATCACCATTTGAGGAATGATTGGTATACTTACCCAAATCTCCTTTAGATTTTATCTTTGGGAAAGATGTTTCTATTGATGATCATAGTGACATAGACAAAGCTAAAATATTCATTGAAGAAGTTCAATTGGTGTTGGAACGAGGTTCCCTAACTTGCATTTTTGATACATTTTTGTTAAATTCGATCCTGCGTAGGGGTTTTGGGGTGGGTCAAAGCCCCTAATGTTTGTAATGGGTTAAAGGGTAGCTCTAGGGTCCGCAAACCACGGTTTGCAGACCATAGTATAGCGAAGGTTGTGATGTATAAATAGATATATATTTGCGTCTAGTAAGTAAGAAAGTTGATAGATTGATGCTACGTGCAAACTGTTAGATCTGTTTTGGGTTGTTTTGGGTAAGGACTCCTGCTGGCTATGTACATGGAGATCCTCAGTCCTGTTGTGTGTGGACCCTGCTAGGCTATGTGCGCGAGCTGTGTTTTGGTTGTAAGTAGATCTAAATGTTAATGAATGCGAAGTATCGTTAAAATATCTATGTGTTATCTGAATTGGTTATAGTTACTACTGAAGCATATCTGTGATATTTAAGTAAGATGTGAATGTGTTTGCGTTCTGGAATTGGCTTAATTATAGCTGTGATCTGATATTGGTTGCGATTATAGTGATTTGTAATGGTATTTAATAATACGCACGTGGATGCGAATGTATTGATTAGATATGATAGCTATGTTTGGTTATATGTTTATTACACTATTAAAAGGGCTGCGAATAGACTCATTCTGTGTGAACCTAGTAAGTTATAACATAGATCTACCTCGAATTACCTACTCTCTCTCTCTCTCAGGGTGCAGAAACCTGGTTCCAGCACCCTCCCATACTGCTTCGGGTGAGACCTTGGCTTGCACAAGTAGGTCATTTCCGAAAGGGCCAATAGTATAGGGGTTTATTGGTGAACCTTAACCTATGAACCTGGGTCAGGACCCCCCAAGCCAAAAAATGGTTCCATTTCTGTGACCGGGAGCATTTTGAGAGAGAGATTGGGTAATGCCATGAGGTCCTTGGAGACCTAAGAGGGTGGAAATTGAAGATTGGTTTGGAAGACAGATTCAGGAGGTTTTTGTAAAGGAGAATCGCAGCACAAAGTTGACGGCCGAAAAGTGGAAGAAAAAGTACATCTTTACCGAAGTCTATGAAATTTTCTTTGTAACCTTTGCGCACAAGCTTCAGGAGTGGTTGGCAAGGCTCGTATAATTCCAAACATGCTGGAAGGATGATCACATTACACAGTGAACACTATAATTGATTCAACAACTAGAAAGGACTGACAATACGACCACCCGTACTATAGATCACTGGGTAAATATTGTGCTGGGAGGATTCGTGACAGAATTCATAGTCAATCAGTTCATATCCTGCTCTGAGGCAGAGTAGAGGTTCTTCAAGGGTTTCTGGGGTAAGTTCTTGAAAACATCACCTTTTTTAATCAAAATATTATTGTGCAAAAAGGGCATTCTGTGCAGCCACACTGAGTGAATGAACTCTGATCTGAGGGAGAGCACAACACGAAGTGGTAAGTACTACCAAACTAATCAAGAAGGAGATAGATCTGTCTACAGTCCATTAAGAGAATCGGATGCGCATAGTTCTCTAGCTACAGCACCTTCAAGTCAGCATAAGGGTAAGAACTCACACATACCTCCACCGCCACCAAAAGACAATATGGCCACCCACATGAAGCTACCTACCTTCAAGGGTGTAGGGGATGAAGATATGGACCGATTTTGGTTTGTCGCAGAATCAGTATGGGCTGCGCAGAATGTGGCTACCGACACTATAAAGAGAGCACATCTATCACTCGACTTTGAAGGAAGGGCCTTGGATTGGTAAATGGGGTATGTAGGATAGCACGTGGATCCATATATTCCATAGATTAAGAAAACGTTAAAACAACAGTTTTGGAAGCCTATGTCCTACTCTCAAATAGTGGTCGACTTGAAATACTTTAGACAGGGACCCATTGAATCAATATGGGAAGCTGATCAGCGGCTAAAAAAGGTTATCAGAGATGGGGAATTTTAGTATGATGATAGGCAGCACAAGGAATGGTTTATTTCTGTGCTGTTGCCTCACCTACGTAGACCAATGGGTCAGCAATCGATTGCAATGCAAGAGAAGGACTTGGAGATTGCTATGAAACTAGAGGTTCTGCCGAGGGATGATGCTTAGTTTTGGGTACAACAGATCCAGGGGCAGTTGGAGGCAATGCACCTTAAAATACAAAACCTATGAAAATAACGGGGGAAAGAGGCTAGTCCTGACATATGGTTCATAAAATGCAGGTTGTTCGGCCATGCCAAGGATCAGTGTCCTCTACTAGAAGATTACATGCAAGCTGGGGGACCTAGCCCATTGCATCCTAAGGAGGCTGCAGGACCGAGTGGTCCAACGTTATGGTACGTTGATTTTCGTGTTGCCAGGCTACATGATACTAACCACTATCCCCGTCTTGGTTCTTACGTTCCATAATTGAAGCAACAATGGTGTCGATTCAGCTCCTTTGTGGGGCATGAAGATCATAACTGTTGGACCTATGACTTAATAATAGATCGAGGAAACCTATACAGGGTACAAGCTGACCCTTCTTCACCACTATTGCCCTCAAGTAGATGAGGCTTCCCAGCCAGGGGTAAGGGAGGGGGAAGGGGTGGAGGCGTAGGTCGAGAAAGAGGAAAATTGATCTGTTACAACTATGGGAAGATAGGGCACTTTGTGAGGGACTGTCTGAACCCTGAGAGACAATATTGCCAGTATTGTAGACAATTGGACCATGTGATTGAGGATTGTCCAATTCTGATAGAAAAAATGCAGGAAAAATAGCAGACACCTACATAAAACATGAAAAAGGTGAAGGCGGAGCCACATGATGAAGGACCAAGTATTAATTTCATAACGTGCAGTAGCATGGCTACTGGAGGAGATGAGGAGAAAGTCGAAACTGAACCTCTTATCTGGAAAGCAGCGGTCAAATAGGAAAGCCTGGACCTACAGAAGGAAAAGGAAACCTTCGTCGCAACGCGCAAAGAAATTACTAAGGATGAGGCACCTATTTCAAAAGCTCCATCCAACCTAAAAATAGACGACGAATTAAAACCATTTCTACAGGCATGTATGAAGTTGCTACGCAACCAGAAGGCAGTATAAAATCTGCAAGCCCTAATAGACAACTGCGTAGAGAGAACTAACCCTTCTCTGAAAGTTAAGGATGTGCACAAACTTTACAAGCATAAGAAACGCACTGGTCGAGAAATGCAGCTAACAACACAAATTGGCGACTATGAAATGGATCTGGTTATTTTGGACCTGGGATCAGATGCGAACGTACTTCCCAAGAAAACTTGGCAACAGATGGGAGAGCCTAAGTTTGAATGGTCTACTATCCAGCTGTGCATGGCCAACTAGCAGAAGATCATACCATTAGGGAGGCTGTCAAAGATTATGGTAGATATCGCAGGAGTCAAGGTCTGTGCCGAATTTGAGGTAATTCAGATTGTGGAAGATGCGGACCCCTATCCCACTCTCCTAGGATTGGATTGGGAAATAGACATGGGGGGCATTATCAACCTAAAGAAAAGAAGTATGGTGTTTGAAAATGAAGGCACGCGGGTGATAATCCCACTGAACCCTATGGAAGGAGAGTGGTATACAGAACCAGAGCGCGAAGAAGAGGATGTGGATCACATCTATAAGTTAACTGCTCGGGACGAGGATGTGGATCCTACAGTTGATGGTGTGCCTTGTTGGGAAAAGAACAACGAATGCTTCTCTAACTTCGACGGGGAGATAGAAAATTGGCAGAATCGGTTGCATGACGTATTTGCGTTGCGATGTCTTACAATCAAAAAGAACTTTCGATGCATCTCTTCAGAGGTAAGAGAACTGCCCTACTTTGATGGTTCAGGTAGTATTAGGGAGTTTTTGTGAGCATTTGAAGCTGAAGTCCCACATGAGCGAAGGTTGTGGGCCCTTAATCTAGCCATACGTGCAACCCCAGGAAGGTGGTGGGACACGCATAAATGGACGTTCCAGGATTGGGAAGAGTGTTGAGACATGATGATCTTACGGTTTGAACTTTCGGTTCACCAACACGTAAAGACTTTCTTGGGGCCAGGGGACCCGCGCAAGCACTTGTCATGGATGGAAGAATGGGGCAAAAGAACCACGAAGGAGTGCATCCACCTGTTCATTCATGCCTTGGGGCCAATCCCAACCAAATGGTATTTGGATGCAGAACTACACCAGCACACCCGCCACTGGGAAACCCTAAAGGATGAGTTTGTAGGGAAATTCGGTTTAATAAGAGGAACGGAGGCACTCGAAGAAGCTCTGCAGGATATAGATATCTTAGTATTTGATGAATCACGCCCTTGCACAGCACATGGGGCACCAACATGGGAAACAAAGATGCAGGATATTGTCAACTGCCGCAATTTAGCAATAGAGGAGTGCGATGAAAACCCGTGAAACATCTCTATCCTGGAGTCGGAAGGACAATGCACAGTTGCTGGACCCCGACTACAGACTATCGGCGTCACTAAGCCTCTAAAGTTGCGAGAAGTCAACATTGGAACAGAAGATAAACCTAAGCTAGCTAAAATTGGGGACTACTGGGATGATGATACTGTAGGAAAATTTGCAGAACTCCTCACAGAATACTAGGACTTATTCTCGAAAAAATTCTCAGAACTCAAGGGGATTATAGGGGACCTAGGGGTCATGTGCATCACTTTAAAACCAGATGCGCACCCTATGAAGCAGTGCCCATATCAATTTAACCCTAAGTACAAACAAAAGGTTAAGGAAGAAATCGACAATATGATAGTCACAGGCATCATCGAACCAGTCGAACAGTCAGAATGGGTAAGTCCTATGGTGGTTCAAGAGAAAAATACTAAGGGAGAGATATGGATCTATGTTGTCCTGCGCAAATTTAATGATGCCTGCGTACATGATTCTTTCCCTATGCCATTCTCAGATGAAATCCTTGACAACGTGGCTAGGCAGGAAGCATATTTGTTCACAGACGAGTTCTCGGGCTACAATCATATCAGGATCGCAGCAAAACTACGTTTGCCACTGAATGGGGATATTTTCAGTATACTGTCATGCCATTTGGGCTCAAGAATTCCCCTACCATTTTTTCGCGGGTGGTGGTCATAGTGTTTAAAGAGTTCATCCAGAAGTTTTTGGAGGTATATTTTGATGATTGGATTGTCTTCGAGTTGGTAAAGAAGCATGTCTCAAACCTGCGTATGATGTTGGACGCCTATAGAAAGCACCAGATTTCCATAAATATCAAGAAGTGCATATTTTTCATACCCTTCGGAATCTTTCTCAGTAAGATATTTTGTCGACAAGGATTGATGGTTGATCCCGCCAAGGTGGCAGTTATCATAAACTTGGCAGTACCTGCAACTGAGAAACAGCTGCGCTCTATCCTTGGACACACAAGCTACTACAGGAAGTTCATTCAAGGGTATGCGCTGATCACAACACCTATGGAAAAATTACTAAAGAAGGACGTTTCATTTTTTTGGGACGAGGAGTGTCAGAAGAGCTTCGAGCTACTCAAGGAGAAGATGGTCTTTGCGCCTATTCTCATCTAACCTGACTGGGCGAAGGTTTTACATGTTCATGTAGATGTGTCAAGGATCACCTTGGGAGTTGTCCTTACACAACCTGGAGATGGAGACATTGACCATCCAGTTGCATTTGCTAGTAGGAAATTGTCTAGTGCGGAGAGCAACTATTTCACTACAGAGCGTGAGGGGTTGGCCATGGTATACGCTCTAAAGAAATACCAACATTATCTGTTAGGAGGGCACTTCAAGATATTAATGGATCACTCGATTTTGAAGTACCTAGTGAATAAGCTTGTGTTGGGGGGGGGGAATCTGTCGGTGGCTACTATTGTTCCGAGAATATGACTTTGAGATCATCGTCAAGCCAGGGAAGTTGAATGATGGGCCAGACCACTTATCCCGAATTGAAAGTGGTGAATAACTGACCAACCTAGAAGAAGGATTACCTGATGCGCAGTTGTTCATTTTTAAGGTAGTTTATGTGCACTTCGCTGACTTCATTCACTTCTTGACTATGGGGATGGCACTTGCAGAATATTCAATACAACAGAAGAAAGAGTTGGTAACCCACGTAGTATATTTTACCATCATTTCAGGCTACTGTATAAACTGGGAGATGATGAGGTACTGCAAATATACGTTTTGGAGCATGAGAGGCACACCATCCTAGCAGAAGCTCATGGGGGTGTAGCAGGAGGTCACTACACATGGAAATCAACAACACAGAAGATCTTAAGAGCTATCCTATGGTAGCCTACACTGCATAGTGACTCTCAAAACTATTTCAAAGTCTGTGATACGTACCAAAGGACAGGAAGGACATCGCATAGAGATGAAATGCCCCTACAACTACAAATGGCCCTGCAAGCATTTGAAAAATGGGTCATCGACTTCATTGGGCCCATCAACCCACAAGGAAAGAAGACAGGTGTGCGCTACATCATCACTACAACTGATTATGTAACTAGATGGGCCGAAGCACAAGCTGTGAAGAATTTCACTGCAGATACCATTGCACACTTAATTTTTGAGCATATTCTGGCCAGGTTTAGTTGTCCAAAGATTTTAATGAGCGATAGAGGTACGCATTTTTTTAATGAAACAATACAGGCCTTGACTAAAGAATTTTGGATCCACCATGTGAAAAGCAACCCGATCATCCACGGGAAAATGAGTTGTGGAAGCTTTTAATAAGATCTTGGAGTAGGCACTGACCAAGGTCTATAATGCCGATTGCAACAACTAGGACGTGCGCATCCCTATAGTTCTTTGGGCTTATCAAACCACCTGCAAGAACTTGACTGGGAAGACGCCGTTTTGGATGGTTTACGGAAAGGAGGCCATTATGCTAATGGATTATATTGTTCCTAGTTTGCACATCGTAGCCTTTACTAATATGGCAGAGCCTGATATCATGGAGTAATGGTTAGCGCAGCTTCTGGCCTTGGAGGAAGATCATTTGATTGCTAGCTTCCATTAGCAAGTTCAGAAGGCCCGGGATAAGGCATGGCACAATTGACATATTCGGCAAAAGACATTTGCAAAGGGAGAATTGGTCCTGATATATGATAGCCAATTTGTGAAACACCTAGGGAAATTATATTAGTACTGGCTAGGCCCCTATATGGTAAAGGAAATTACTGGCAGAGGATCAGTTCAGTTAGCCATGCTGCGAGGTGATATGGTACCAGGATATTTCAATGGCAGCTAGCTCATACCATATCGGATCAAATGACTATATGGTCAGAGTAGTTGTATGGGGCAGAAGACACGCACAAAGGGAGAAAATTTTAGGCAAAACCGTGGTATGTGCAGGGATCGATCGCAGGTTTGGAGGCCCAGATAGGTGCACTAGGAGTGTAGGGGTGTGTTCAGAGTGTAGGAGGTGTGCTGGAAGTGTAGGGGTTCACTCAGGGCGAGGAAGGTGTGCTGGAAGTGTAGGGGTAATCTACAACTATGAAAACTAGCCGTTGGAACAGTAAAATTGGGTAAAAAGAAAATTTTACCGTTGAAAGGAGTAGGCGGCCAGCAATTAATGAGGCAATTTCTGAAGATTTTTTACCGTTTACTTGATGGTAAGTTCCTGATAATCTTCACCCAACCATTGGTTGATCTCCACGGCTATAAAAGTGGAAGGATAGCTCAGAAGAGAGTTCTGTGTATCTTGAGTAGTTTGTGTTTTGTAACTATCTGTGACTATTGTGCCTTGTTCATGTCCGAGCGTACTTCCCCTTCAGACTGTAGGCACCCCGAGTTCATTTTTTGCGCTAGAATGACTGCGTCTAATCCCGCTGAATCTTCCCAGTCCATTGTTGACCGGATAAATCAATCTTGCAAACAAGATCAATCTCCCTAGTACCAAAAAGTAATCTAGCAACAAACAGCCAAATAAACCTATCTTTCTCTATACATATGCGATTTACAAAAGAATACTATAAAGGTGCTAAGGTCTTACTGTAGATCCAATGCTTGTTCGAAGTAGTTGTCCCTCGATCACTTGAAGGAGTTATCTTTAAAGACCTGTAGTCACAAACAAGAAAACATTAAATAGCACCTATATAGTAAATATTATAAATCATGCCTATCATGGTCATCAAGGAATCCATGAAATAAATAGTTAATTAACAGCTTATTTAGAAAAATGAATTCATTTGTATTAACTTTGAATAAAGAAAACCTTACAACCTTAGCCTTGATGTTAAACAAGCCTTCCCGGGGTCCGAAGCAGGAATCTCCTCTACTCTGACAAGCCTTGCACTCTTCCAACCAAGACAGATAGAGGTACGTGATCTTTCCTCACAACATCTCAGTTAAATGAATCTGAATCCCTACAGCACTTAACCTCAAATAATTCTAAAGCTTGAACTCCCATTGAGGCTACCCAATGCCTCTTTTTATAGTTAAAAAGAGGAGGTTTCAGTTCCAACTATGAAGGGATAGAATCCTCCTTCAAAGGGATAAGCTTCTCACATCAAGGGGTTAGCTCCTTAAGGTAAGGGATACATGAACCTCAAAAGAGTTGTTCTTCCACCACAAGATTCTATCTAGAGGCTTCCAGAATTTACTGAAAGTGAGATTTTTGAATTTACTTGCGCCTTTTTAATATTTTACAGGGGTCCGCACCCACAACACAGAGAAAGTGCGTTCAGGTACGCAGGAGTCGTGCACATTAGGTGCGGGACCGCAGGCAAGATAAAGAGAAAGTGCGATACCAAAGTTAAGGAGATTTTTGAGAACTTTTCTCTTATTTTCAAGGCTTAACATGAGGAACTGATGTGTTAGACTTGCAAAGGAGGAATTATGAGTGATAATGAGCTCATACAAATAGCAGAATGTCAAGATCAGGAGCACAACCACATATGTTACCGGTCGACAGATGCGCGAAGCTGTGATCAAGTTTCTGAGGCACCATTTTCAACTGGTGCGAAGCTGTGTTGGCTAATGTAAAAGGCCAACTAACCAGAGAAAAGAATTGAAAGCTAAAAAACTTTGGATATGGATCCATTGTAGTCACCTTTGCTCTAGAGAGGATCCCCATGTTAGCTCCGCAGAACATTCCTGTTGATGCTGGTCGACCTCGAGAACCTAGGATGGTTTGTTGGGTTGCTTTGATGGCCCATCATGCTGAGGGCATCGAGGTTTTTTGATTTTCTTCTTCATATTTTCGTTGGTTGGAACGCCAAATTTTTGTTATAGAGGACTTTCCATACACCGGGATAGATTACCGCGGTGACCAAGAGATGACACTCCCAGCAGGGGAACAGTGGGATGAATCAGGTAAAAATCATTTTCAAGAATTTCTAAATTCTAATTTTTTTTATTTTAATCATCCCAAAACTAATAATCAAAAGTTTAAATGCATATGTGGGCCCACGGCGACCAGTCCATCTCCAGTCTTATGAGAGGAGGCATCCAACTGCCGCCACACCAGCCACAGAGGGCCAATCAGCAGAGATCTTGTATTATTTAGAGCATCACCTAAAGTTCCTAACTCTAGACATTCCAGAGACTGACATAGATGATATTCCGCTCAGATTATAGAGATATGTGATTGGTGTCCTAAGACCTTTTAGGAGGTTCTTGTGTAGGGTGGCCCGGGTAGTGGTCTCTTATCGTGATCATCATCAAGGATAGGATGATCGTTTTGTAGACTCATATTTTTGACCTTTTGTATTATCATTTTTGCTGATCATAAGGTGTTTTTCAACCTATGATCAAAGACGATGTATATTTTGAAACACACTTTTATACTATGATATATCACTATTACCGGCTATCTGTGTACATGTTTATTAAATGTTGTTTAATTTACTGTCTTGATTATTGCAAATGTCTATTTATCATACTAGAAGCAACTGCATCTGCTAATGTATTTAAATGTCTTGGAATATGCTGATATTCAATGTAATCAAATTCACGTTCCAAGAGACAAACTCTTAAAAATAACTGTAATAACACTGAATTTCTAATTGCATAAACCCTGTTAAGTTGTAATACAACAAGTTCAGAATCCAACCTAACAATCAAACTCTGAATTCCAAACGATATGGATTCAGATAATAACTCAATCACTGCACTATACTCTGCAATGTTGTTCATTGTTTGACCGAGGCTTACCCCATGCATGGATACTAACTTGTCAGAGGGTGAATAGATAACCCAAGCTCCGAAAGAAATGTTCCGTGTACTATGAAAAGCACCATCAGCAAAACTAATGTAGGTTTGAAAAGACGTCGACATCTGCAATATCAAGAGTAAAACTCAGATAAGCAGGAATAGCGATAAGAACACACTCTAAACTAGGCACACTTTTCTAATCTAAGACACACCAACAGTAAAGAATCTAATCTAATTAAAAATCTCCACACCAAGTTTAAGCATAATATCTCTTCAGATAAAGCCCATTTCTAGGTTTATCTAAAGGGACACCAACGAAATCTATCAAGTCATAGGCCCCTTTTGCCAACTTTTGCTTAACAATGAAAGGACCATGCCACATAGGCACAAATTTTCCAGTCCCTATCTTATCATTGGCTTGATCGTACACTAAAACTAGGTCTCCTTCTGAAAAATTATGAGGTGTAACATTTCTATCATACTGAGCCTTTATTCGTTTGACATGAGCCTCGTTTGCTAATGCAGCATTTCGTCAATTCTCATCTAGCTAAGCCAAGTACAAAAAATGATTCTCCTCTTTAGACGTAGCTGGGAATAATTCTATGGCTAATTTCAATGACGGAATTTCGCATTCAATAGGCAACACAGCTTCCAAACCGTAAACCAGTTGAAAGGGAGTGAAACCAGTTGATGTTTTTATTGAGGTCCAATGTTCCCAAAGTGCTAAAAATAACATGGAATTCCAATTCAACTTATGAATACCAATAATTCGTTTGATCATAGTGACTAAAACTTTATTGATAGCTTCAACCAGACCATTAGCCTGCGAGTAATATCGAGTAGAACTATCGTGGCGCAGGCCAAGTTGATCTATCAGTTCAGTCATCATGATATTTCAAAAATGACATCCATGATATGCAATTATGGCTTGAGAAACACCGAATCTAGAAATTATATGATTAAACACGAAAGTTGCAGCAGTATTGCCGTCTGCCGAAAATGTAGGCATCGCCTCGGCCCACTTAATAAAATAATCTACCGCTAGGATAATATACGCATGCCCCCCGGCCGAGTGAGGGTTACATGTAATAAATTCAATACCCCACTTTGTGAAAGGACCAACAACAATTATAGGGTGAAGAGGAGCGGGTGGTGCACACATTTTACGATCAAAGACCTGACAATTGTGGCATTTCCGGACTGCATAAATACAATCTTTGAATAACGACAGCCAGAAATAACCAGCGCACAATATCTTTTGGGCTATGGCATACCGAGACATATGATTTCCACATGCTCCAGAATGACAGTCATTTAGAACCTTCTCAGCTTCTTCATGAGTAAGACAGCGTCGGAAAACAGAATCCGCTTCGCGACGATAGAGTGTATCACCAATAATATTGTATTGTTAGGATTGGAAACATATTTTCCGTCGCTGAGATCGTGAAATTTCAGGCTAAAAGATTGGGTTTGGAGATAAACAATAATATCCCCATACCAAGGATCAAGAGTACTGATAAGAAACAAGGATTCATCCGCAATGGGCTGCTCTGCCACAGTTTCAGTATCAGTAGAGGGGAAATCACACATCATTTCTGCAAAAACCAAAGATTTCTTTGCCTTGGATTTTTCAAATTCCAAGTCAAATTTCTGTAGGATAACTATCCATTTGGAATACTTGCCCCCTAGTAATTGTTTGGTCAAGATGTACATCATAGAGTTACAGTCAGAAATTACTGTGGTTTTGCGTAATAAGATGTAGTGTCGAAATCTTTGGAAAACTTGAACAACTGCCAAGGCCAATTTCTCCACATGTGTGTATTTGATCTCAGTCGGATGCAGATTTCGACTAAGATAGTAAATCACATGTTCATTTTTGAATTCATATTCCTAAACTAAAACCATCCCAATGGTGGAATGAGAGGCGGCAAGGTACAAAAAATAGTCCTGGTTGTAATTGGGAGGATGTAATAGCGGTGCATGGGTCAACACATGTTTGAGTGCATCAAAAGTCGATTAGCGATCTCATCCCAAAAGAATGGAACGTTCTGTTTCAACAACCTGGTAAAACCCTTTGTTAACTTGGCGTAGTTAGGAATGAACTGACGTAAAAAGTTTGCTTTCCCCTGCAAACTTTGGAGTTTGCGTAGAGTCGAAGGAGGAGGTAGATTGATAATAGCTTCTACCTTTGCATGGATCAACATGAATGCCTTGTTTCGATACAATAAATCCCAGTAAGCGACCCGATTCTTCACAGAAAACACATTTGTGTGGATTCAGCCAAATTCGATAATGCCTACATCTCATAAATATTGCTCGTAAATGAGTGAGATGGTCGGCCCTACGTGATGAATGAGCAGGTAAATCATCGAGATAAGGCTGCACAATGTGCTTAATGTCATGAAATGCGTAAGACATAGCCCTTTGAAAATTTTCCCCAGCGTTCTTCAATCCAAAAGGTAGTTTGCAGTAAGAAAATGTCCCCCATGGACAAATGAAAGTTGTTTTTGGCTGATCAGCAAGGAGTATTTTTATTTAATTGTAACCGAAAAAACCATCCATAAAAGAAAACATTTCACTTCCGGCACAATCATCAATTATTTGATCGATATAGGGGGTTGGATAATTGTCTTTAGGAAAAGCTCGATTACTATCCCTATAGTCGATACATACTATTATCGTTCCTTGTTTTTTGTTAATAGGAACAATATTCGATACCCAATCAGTTAAAGGAATTGGATAAATGAAACCTGCACGAAGTAATTTCTCAACTTCAGCTTTGATAGTAGCAGCTTTTCGCAGATGTATCTGACGTAAATGTTGACGAACAGGTTTGGCATCCGGGTAAGTCTTGATTTCATGTACAACAAATGATGGATCGATTCCTGGCATTTCCTCATATGACCAGGCAAACACGTCACAGAATTCTTGAAATAGGGCTTTATAAGATTGGATTTCATCGTCCGTACAGCAAGCACCTATATGAATGTTCTCAATTATTCCTGGTTTAACTAAAATGTCAATTGGAATCGTTCAAGAGATATTTTCCATATTTAACTCGGAATCATGATTTTGCAATGGATTCTTTGGTTCTTTGACATATTCAGCAGTAAAAATAGAAGCAAAATCATTTTCAAAATGATCCAGCTCAAGTAAAAATGAAGATCGGTGATGTAGATCTTCCCATGGTAAATCTTCAACAGAGAAAAGTTCACGAATATGCTCATCAGTATGAACAAGATCGAGAAATGTCATTGTGGCTGAGCTAGATATAGAAATTGATTCCTCATGGATCACATTCATTGGATCAGTTTTGGTTGAAGAAGGATTGGAAAGCGACTATACAGCCTGATATGAAATTTCAAAGGGACTCAAAGGCATCGCGCCATCAAATGAATCCAACTCAGAATCGGAAGGTACGATCCAAGGATCATCAAACATAATGGTATTCGATGAAATCATATGAATATTTTCAATAGGAGGCGATACGTTAGGATGAGAAAAAGGAAAAAGTTCCTAGTAAACTAGAATCTTTAATCAAACCTACCCAACATCCTTGTAAGGGATAACTGTTTTGCCAACATGCTAGATAGTTTCTGTAGAGGCTGGATCGAATGAGAAATAAGTTAACTGGTCTATTGTAACAATCTTTCCTTGATGTGGAAACTTAATAAGCCGAAAGACCGAAGAAACAACAGCAGTCATAGCATAAGACCAACTACGACCAGGGATAATTTTAAGAACCCCCCTAAATTTATATATATAATAAATGGGCGAATCCCCATGATACATAGGAAAAATGGAAGGCGATTTTATTAATAATATAATATGTATATATAATTTTTTGGCGAATTTCTCACGAGATTATATTATCTTGTAAAATCATGGCGAATCACTAGTACAAATGGCGAATCACTACTACAAAATGGTGAATCGTTGTCTAGTGGAGTTCGGGGTGTTGGTTCCAATGAATATATGGTAGTTGAACTAGGAGTAGAAAGAAGAGAACCACCGAGACCAAGCATGGCACATGGTGACTCATGAGGGAAGTAGTTCTCGTGCAGTTTGGAAAACACATTCTTCTAGTTCTACTAAGCGTAGTGTTGTTGCTCATGCTACTACTAGCACTGATATTGAGGTTGGAGAGGAGTTTGAGGAAGCATGGAAGGTAGCAATGGTGGAGAATTACAAAGAGTACCCCATGATGGGCTCCATTTTTCCCTTTGGTATTTGTGCCTGCAAGATCTTATGTCCATTGAACCAACAATTAACCGTTCAACCAACAATCAACTTGACTGAGTTGATTCGGTATGAGTCAAATTAAACTAATCTTCAAAACTATACTTTGCACTATACCATATTTATCACACTAATGCTACACAAAATTGTGCATTTGCACCCAACTCTCATGCATGCACACAAAATTTTCATTAACATCTATAACCCTAACCAAGTGAGAATTGATCAACAATTTGCACCAAATTTTGTTAATGTTGAAAGTTCATAAGAAATTTAGATCCATGGTACCTTAAATAAATTTTGAGATAACCTCCACAAATTCGACCACAATAGAGAAAACTTGTGATAAATTTTAAACCTGCAAAAATTACGATTCATGTTCCTAGGAACGATCATAAGAAGTAGTTGGCATATAGGTCGAGTTTTGAGCCTTCTTCTTGTTTGAAGAGGACTTGTCTATTATCAGAACTACCTTCCCTGCCTTTGATGCCTTGAAGGAATTGAAAATTGACTCATCAAATGAAGACAACTTTATTTTCTTGTCAATTAGAGTTGAATAGCTTCCCTGTGCACTCAACACAAACTCTGACCAATAGGAAACATCCCACCCACCAACTATGAGGTCCCACAGAATTGTTGCTCCCGCCTGAACAACAGACAACTGGAATGTGAGAATTCAAAAACAAAGAAAATCCCAATCGCATATATCTTGAGGATGAACTCAATCTCAAATCCAAAACCCATAAAATTTATATCCAAAACTAAAACTCATCAAATTTGGAAGTATATTGGAAACAAAACCGAGGCAAAAGAGCTAAATTTGAATGCGGGAACTGACACAAAATCTGCAAACTTGAGCAATTTTTGATGTACATTATTTTGTTTGACAAAATAGATCAGGAAGAAAGGCCTCAGGGAAGATCACACTAGACTAGGAGTAAGTAAAAACCACCAAGGTGAAGCATGGGAACAAGAATACAACCAAAAATGATCTATAATTTTGTTCAATCAGTGAATATGGCAGGGCTGTTAGATCTGGCGAAGATCCACGATGGAGATTACGTCATAACCTCGCATCGGTGTTTGTATTGTTTACCATTTAAGCTATATGTTAAGTTCGTCGATATGTGATGCACCGTGATTGGTCACCATATTGTGGAACCCTACATCCACTGTTTCACATATATGTAAGTGGTTTGAGTTATGTGCGATCTATTTTAAAGTAAATCGTTGTTAATTGCGCGCATATGTATGTTGAAGGAAAAACACGGCAGAGAGACTCGGGTAAGTGACTCGAGGGCCGACGTAGAGCCAAGGATAAGAAACAACTAAACACAACAGGCACGCGCAGAAGAGGCAGAGTCGGGTAGCGGGTGACATGATGATAGCGTTTGAAGCACAGAGGCATAGGCAGAAGAATGTATAGTGGCATTGTTGGAAGCACAACGGCTGGGTCAAGTCGGGCACTGAGGTGTCGTTACATAACTTTGCAACTATTGCATCATAACCAGAAAGGACACCTCAGCACTTCGGGAGGACACATCAGCAACATCAGATTCAACGAAACGAACAGTATTTCCAATTTTAATTTGTTTTATTGGTATGATTGCATAAGTAATCTTAACAGTTTAGGTAGTTGAGTAGTTTCAAGAAGTTCAGCGTTTACGAACTACTTTGATGTATTTAAGTAGATAGAAATAAAGAAAAAGAGTTCTTAGTTTTGGACTTCTGGATCACTGTTAATTTGGTATTGAATTTTCTAAGAAATAAATGAAAGAAGATCAAATTTCCTACCCCTATTGATGTTGATATGTCTTTCCAGTTTCGCTCTGTGTTTATTCCTCTTTGAATGATGCGAATTAATGTAGCAGTCGATCTCTTAATTACATCTGTGAGTAGTAGTTAAACAACCTTAATTTGCACTCCTTCGCTTCATCTCTTCTTCCTTCACAAATTCTCCTTGAAACTTAAAAGTAATAGTTTATGTGTTTACAACATATTATTTTGAGTTTCCCCTCTCTTAGAAAACTCCTGATGAAACTTTAAAGTAATAGATTCTGTGTTTACAACATATTATTTCGAGTTTCCTCTCTCTCCATGAATTTCCCCTGAAACTTAAAAGTGGTAGATTTTGTGTTTTCAGCGTATCATTTTGAGTTTCCCATACAGTTATTTTTTTCATTTCATTCAAATATCAGCGATTTATGGCATTGTGAAGGCTTTAATTATCTCAGATTATTGAGGGTATTAAGTGATTAAATTCCAAAGGTGTTAAACAGAGGCCATTTGATATTGTAATTGTGACATACATTTGTAAAATATCTTAAGCACTGATTCCTTACCGCAACCAAGGGATTTTTTATTGAGATACAAGAGGACTTATAATAACATGTGGTCAATGCACAATGAAATTAGGATATAAATAATTGCAGGAGGAAGGCACAGTGCCAAATCTTTGGTGGTACAAAAATGTCTGGCAGTCAAGGGCACCAACAAAAGGCATACTCTTCTTTTGGCTTGTTTTGAAGGAACACGTACTCACATGCGACAGGATCCAAAGGATAAATAAGGTCAGGTTAGTATTATTTATGTTGCAATGAGTCTGAGTCTAACAACCATGTTTTTTTTACTTGTCCTTTGACCAGGCAGGTTTGGCAACATCTTGAGGCTTAGATGGGTTTGACACATCTTTGGGAAAACACTTTATGAGGAATGTTACAGTACTTTATAACGAGAAATCTCAGGAATTTTAAATCTCTTCCCATTCTGGTCACATGGGGCATCTGGCTAGCATGCTTGACAATAAATGTACTCCTCAAGTGAAAGTCACTTTTCAGGGTTTAGCACTTCTCTCATTGTACAAATCCACCTCCAAACTGAAACCATCTTGTTTAATCGAAGAGGTCAAGATTAACAAGGATAAGGTGTGGGAATATTTTCAATGGAGCAAACTAGGGTAATGTTACTATCTGCAGTGTGGGTTCATTCTTCATTTCTCGGAAAGTCACTTCATTGGCAAAGCCAATCTGGGGATTGGTACAAATAATAAGGGCAAATTTAGTGCACTTTTTGTGCTTCTTAAAAGTGCAGCTGCCAGGAACATCATACAACTCCAGGTATTCAACGTTTTAGAACTAGTAATCCTCTGGATGCAGGGCAGAGTTCAGTTTGTAACCTGGGATTATACAACTTGCACAAACACTAAAGACACTCTCAGGGCTCTTCCAGGAGATCTATTCTCATGTTTTCTAAGAACAAAATGCATAGGTGGATACTCTCTCTAAGGAGGCACTGCTCCTCCCCGTGAACTCCTACATCTAGGAAGAACACAACAATGATCAATTAATTTCTCATTATGAGAGCAACTTCATAGACTTTTTTGGTCTCTTTTCTTGTTTAAGGTTTTTCTGTGACCATTCTTACTCTGCTGGTGTTATGTTTCATTTTGTTAAGACATACCAGATCCTGTTCTACAAGCTGCTTGATTAAGGACATGTCAGTTCTGGTATAATGTAAGGCTGATCGGTCTGTTCTGCATAGAACCATGTGCACTGTTAGTGCCTAAAGATTGTATTTTCGTTTTTATCTTCGAATAGAAAGTGTGATTTTTTTTCTGGAATTAAAAAATATATATATATATATATATTATAAAGTAAATGGTAAAAATATTGACACAATTATAAATGCAATTTGATTTGTTGGTGTAAGGATTTGATTGTAGAAGTCATAATGATAAAATAATCACTGGATCTACCCATTCAGCTGTCAGCATAAATGATAAAGACACTCAGATAGCCACAAGTTTCATAGCAGGGAAAGAATTTTGAAATTTCACCACATTTGAATGGATTATTGGCATCTCATTCAAACTTCACCATGATACGCAGTAGTGATGAGCATCATAGATGCCATAGTTAGCACTTGAGATTCCAGATCTTGTCACTACTAGGCAACATAATCCAAGTGTTGCAAATTAGATCCATTGTAAATAAAGGTCAGATTTGGTATATAGCATTTTACAGTGAATCAGATGTGGTGTTTATCTGAGGGTTTGATACAATTGAGAATGCTTTGATCGCTTGTTCCTGTGGTCCATTGACTGCAAAGGTCGCGTGCAATCTGGAGGCAGTAATATTAGAACTAATCCAGTTTTTGAAGCCTCTATTCTTGACAAACTACCTGCCTTCCTTCAGCCCGTACAGTCAAATTCAAAATAGAGTACCTATGGGCCAATGAAAGCTTGCATATGATAATGAATGTACTGGTAGATGCTTTTGGCATTTGCACAACAGTTGATCTTCCGGGGGTTAATGAGCATATTTAAGAACTTCTGGCTGATTTGATCAGGAGAGAACCACAAAACGACATTCCCGAACAAAATTTCCAGAACTCATTATCATAGAAAAGGTTCAAATATGACCAAACTGCTCATGTGCTAGCTTTTAAATCAAATTGGAATTTCTCGTACTAAAGATGATCTACAAGCTTAGTGATGTGATAGTCTTAGCAATGTGTTCCATCTAATATATTCTAATCGGAGACAATTTCATGCCATTCCCAAACCTGTAGTAAATGAGAGCAAACTCTATGACAATGAATTTAAGGGTGGTGCTAGCAATAATTATATAGACCTGTCCTGATCTAAATTAAACAAATACATAGCTTGTCATGAAAGTTTGTCATCCAAAGATATTTAAGATGCTTGATCACTGGTCCTGGGGTTTAGAATCATGAATAAGTTTGGCAGCATTATGCATAGGTATCTTGTGGAGTTACTTATGAAAGGTCGCAGGAGGGTGGGTCCAGTGTATGCCATGAGAAGATATCCTGCCTATTAAATAAATAAAATTCATAAAACCCAACAAAAGATTGAAGGGATCCACAGATGGGGTGATTGACCAAGGGCAAGGTATGAGAAGTGACCTGGGGCATCTGGCAGATGCAAACGATGACAGCAATAAGTGGTGAGGGTTTTGGGTGTAGCCAGCAAAAGGACTTCATGGAATGTTTGGGGCAGTACAGCTCCACTCACCACTTCAAATGACATAAGCCGAGGTAGCAATGTACTGAGGTAGAATGTCACAGAATTGTGGCAGCGGGTGATGGATAATGGATGGAACAGGGAGAAGTACATCCACCCCTATACCACATCATTCACAGAGTTGGGAGGATAGTGCACACTTAATCCGAATTGTGGCAATACGGTGGAGAATTTCGACATGGAATGAGGTGGCTATCTAAAACTGGTGTTGCAGTGGCAGGTTGTCGTGAGGCTCTGCAAGGAGAATTAGGTGACAATGAGTGTGGCCAGTGATATTGTCAGAGAGCCAAGAGGTAACAAGGACTGTAGAGGAGTAGCACTGCCAGCTGCAGCAATAAGGTTGGCAGCGAAAGCAGGAGGACTGAATTTTGCATTGGGCATCCAATGGCTCCACCTAGACATAGCAGACTGCGAAGAAGGGACACTAGCCAAACAAAAATTGCAAGTAAAAAGGGAGACTTCTGATTCATGTAAAGTCACCAAGGCCAAGAAGAACATGCTCCAGGCCAACAGCAGATTTCTCCATGGCTGACCCATGGCTGGTAAGGCAGCCATTGTGGACTTGGATGAGGCGGTAAAATAAAGACACAGGGAAGTAGCAGCTGAAGAGGTGATAGCTCAGGCAGAGGCATGGGTGAGAGGCCCAGGGAACTCACAGACCCAGGATATGAAGTTCTTTCAGCTTGCAGACCATGGTGGCCCAAGCAATTGCTTTGGAGTGCAAGGAAACTGTGGACCTAAAGCACCAGCTACGCATATTTGAAGGGATGTTTGAAGCCTTTGTGAAAAAGGTCTTTGGTATTGGCATTTCAGTTAAGAGAGTTGATGGGGAATTCAGCAGGGCAAGGGAAGCAGAGGGGTCATGCAGCTTCAGGGGCTCCCATGACAAACCTATTGTCATTCTGGAAGAACCTCGACCACAGATGCCTCAACCAGTAGACCAGACCAAGCAACAGTCCAAGTGACACTGCCAGGAGGAGGTAACTTTGGAAATTGCCCCAAGAAAAGCCTTCCGTCTTTCTTGTATTTAGCTATGTGTTTATACAGTACATTGTCAGCATGGTCCAACCTACAGGATATATATCCTAGAACAACCATGCCAATTTGAGCCATGAGCCATGCATGGATTGTTGAAATACCAATTTGAAAATGATCAGTTTCAAACACACTTTATAAACTTGATATTTTATGTTTGCTATCTATATTGTAACCTGAGGCATAGATTTTGTAGATAATATTCAAAGAAATAATAGAAAAGGAGCAGACATAATGAAAAAATCAAATCAATGAGTAGAACAACTGTAGAAAAAGAAAATGCACAAACATAAAAAGAATGCCCAACATGGAAAAACACTGATGATTTGAAGGACAAAATACAAAATATATAAACAATTACTCCACGGACATCTCAATATCCATTAATAGGAGCTTCCGAAATGTATTCCACAACGCCATAAGTAAATGTTTGAGTGCATATTTAACATTTCATACTCCCCAACCTACCATTTACATATTCCTAGAACCAGTTATATCTTTTGAGCATAACATGCCACATGTTTCTTGTATCAACTCTCATCAATCCTTATTCACCAAACTTGCGCAGTTAAAATGTGAAGGTTTGAACCTGACAATTTCTGAACAATTGACTGAGTCAGATAGGTCCAGACCATATAAGTGTGACTGATTTAGAACATACTCCTATATCCCAGAAATGGATCATACTTGGCAAGATAGTTGTTTATTTCTCTATCAAAATTGCTACTCAAGTGCTTTGCTGTTGACTCTAGCCCGGTACAAATGTAGAGGGCTGCATGCTTTATCAGCATCTCCATTGGCTTCAATGATGGAAGAAATCTCAAGCTGAGTAGATGCTGGAAAAAATAAAACATCTCCTTGTTGCAGGCTGCTGACTGACTCGTTATTTACTATCATTACTCCCTTACCATACAGAACTAGAAAAATTGATGGCCCTGGGACTGCAGGAAAAGTTACAGTTCCACTAGAGGGAAGGATGCAACGATCAACTTCAAATTCATCGAAGGGTGGTGAGTACCTTGACGTAAATTCATCCACGGGTACTCCTTCCAATATTTCTGGCAAGCCCTAAAGAAGTCCACAAAAAGAAATGTCATTGACCTTTCCTGAGAAGGGGTGATAAACTGCTCACAAAGAAAAGGGAAATTATGCTTGATAAGACATACCTGTTTGTACGTTAGCATTGAGCAAAGAGTTTCAACATCACGATACTTTGGGGTTAAACCAGCCCGCACAACATTATCTGATGTAGCCATGCATTCAACACATTCCCCATACAAATAGGCATGTGGTTCATTTGCGTCCAAATAAAGTGCTTCTCCAGGAGCTAGCTTGATATAGTTGAAAAAAAACACAGACAAAACCCCAACATCATCTGGGTATTGCTTTTCTAGCCTTAGAACAAGTTGCTCCTTTGGTGTTAAAGTCCTTATCTGTTTGAATATATAAATTTTCAGAATCATCCCCTGGGAGAAAGCTGAATGAAACATTCACGTTCCTAATATTTTTAAGCTTCAAATAGTACATAATAGGATGTTCAGTGACCAACCTGATTCTCCTCATTCAACCACTTTTTTATTTTCGACAGTGCCTCTACCACTGCCTCTTTATTGAGAGTCATGAGTTGAGTGAAAGCAGACCTCAATGGACTTTTCACATAAGCATCAATTTTCTCATGCAGCTCTGCATTCATGAGTGCTTGTGCTACAGTTTCTCCAACAATATTCTCAATCTCAGGCACAGTTTGCAGGACATCCTTAAGATCCTGCAGCAAGTATAGAATGTAACTATTGAAATTAAAGCAAGTATAGAATGTAACTATCCTCCCTCTGAATGGAATTGCACTTAATCCAAAATGCAAAGAGAAAACTACTATAAATTCCGCATCGTGCAAAAAATTGAGTTTCATTGAAGTCCAAACCTAACACACTCTCTTCTCTCATTCCCAGGTTTCACACTCATCATAAATCTGATAAATTAATGGTTCCAAAGTTATACCTTACTTCCACTTAGAAACAGATTTCCTTGCCACTCCCTTACACATTCACAAACTATTTATTGAGATCGGATACAATAAGTCATAATCCTAATGATTTTAAGTGCTTTGTCAGAAAGAACCCTAGCACACTCTGGCTACCTTGTTATGAACGGCTTTGAAGTGTGTCATGTCATTGTGAGGCCTTCTAATGCCTAAAATAAACAGTGCACTTGTGAAAGTATTGCTTGACAAATTAAGGAATTCAGGGAGGAAATTCCGAAGAGTTGATATAAGGAAACAAATGTTACCTGTGCACTGACAAACCCACACAAGGCCTCAAACTCAGTAAGAGCTAAAGCCATTTCAGGCTTATGATTAGAGTCCTTGTAGTTCTTTGGCTGAACTTCATGTAAAAGCCGAGCAAGATCCTTGTCTGGATGTGCTTGTATGGATAAAGCTTTCCCTAATGAAAGAACCTGCATAAATTATACAGATTTAGAAATTCACCACATGGATCAGTCCCCATAAGAAAAGAAAGCACAAAAAAAATTGTGTTAAGAATAAATTTCAATATTAGACCGCACAGTATTTAACATTAGACATTAGTCTTGATCCATTTCTTTTAAACCACCTCGTAGAGAAGGAAAACCAAATTTTATGCAGAATTATCTCACTTAAACTCTATGAGAGTCAAGAACACCCTAAAAAAGATCTAGAATTACCCCATCTAATGAAACTAGGTCAAGTCGGTGTAAAACTGCTGCCTAGAGCACTTCATCAAGAACCTAGATACTATTTGGCTAGGTTGGGCGGACTCTTTTTTGCTTTGGACATGGTGGAACAAGGTGATTTACTGTCATCTGAAGAGCCAAGGACGCTATTGGCTATGATGCCGAAATACTATATTATGACACTTACAAAAGATGTACCAGGATTGATATGAAAAATGTAAGTGGATAGACCGTGATGATCAAAACTTCATAAGCTGCCAATGTGAACCTCCCAAACCACAGTGAGAACATAGGTGCCTAATAAGCATGAAGTTAGGTTAGAGGCTTGAGCCCTGAGCTTTGCCCAACTCAAAATAGAAAAGAAAAATAAAATACAATGTGGGTTTTCTGTAGGAAGTTGCTTTCCAATAATTTTATTTGTTACTTGAAAAGAACTTTGATGTCTCCAAGCTATCAAATCAAAGCACTTTCAATGTTCATACCCACATCCTCAGTGTCTTTGATGGCCCAGGATGCAGAGCATATCGAAAGATGCAACTAGATGCAAAATCTGGGTGGGTTTGGCAGAATACATAAATATCCATACCAATTGCCAAATCAAAGTACTTTCACAGCTCAGACCCAGGTTCAAATCCCTCAAAAGGCCTGTTGCTGCATTAATGTGGTTGAAGACATGCTGTGGCATTGATGTTACCGACAGAGTCAACTACTGCAGACTGGGTGGAAGTTCCCAACGTCAACGATGGCGCAGGAAGCAACTCAGGATGCAGCTCATATCAAAGGACAAGTATAAGTGCAAGTCCTAGGCGACTTTGGCAGATAGAAAAATTCCCACAACCCGTGGTCTGAAAATAAGGCAGAGCACACTTTGAAGCACCATTATGTAAAAAATTGGAACTACTAGCCAAAACACAGAACTTTAAAAAAAAAAAAAGACTCTGAATTGAGAATTGCACCTTAAAAAGAAAGGGCAGATCAATCCCCCATCGCTTCACAACCTTATCTCCGAGCGCCTCAGGGTGTTCCTCCAGCCACCGCTTCAAGGGCACTTGCTCTCCTGTTTGTAATATCACCAGTGAATGCCCTGAATCATGGGTACCCATCCATAGCTCTGCATAGGGCTTGTCTTCCTCTATCAGGGATCCACTTATGAGCGAATAGAGCCTGCCAACCTCGCTCGCAGACCTATTTCGACCCCATTCGTAGTGCTGGACTGCGCAGCGCAACAGCAGGGGCTTCAATTATCCTCTTCCTCCCATATCCTTCATTGAATGGAATATGGGATTCTGGCACAAATCCGAGAGAGCGAGCGGCCCATTATACGCTCCTATATGGCGGAAATTTTAAAGCAGTGAATCTGGGGCGAACGCAACGAAGTGAATCTGGGGCGAGCGCCCTTCCAAAACCCTGCAACGAAGTGAATCTGGGGCGAACGCCCTTCCAAAACCCTGCAACTTAGTAAATCGGGGGCGAATACAACACAAAACCATCCAAACGAGTAAATCGACAGGCGAATTTGGCATTTCAGGTTTTATCCGCCATTATTTTTTTGGGCTAAAAAATAATAATTAATTATTTTTAAAATAATTTTGGGGCTAATTATACAAAACTATACAAAAAATTTATATATATAAAATTCGCCCCTAAAATTATCCCTGACTACGACCCAGGAGAAGGTTGCAATCTAGAGGGGCATCAACCACTTCCACATCTAGATTTATGGTTTTGCTTTCGACCCCTATAGGTAAATCCTACAAAATACCCGAAACAGGATGGAACCCCTCGACCATCAAAATCATTTAGAATTGTCGAGGATCGATTGAGTGTAGGAGAACCAAGCGATTTCCAACACTAGATTGACATAATACACGTAGAAGCCCCCCGCATCAATCACGTACTGAAAGATCGGTCTATTTCTTTTTACTAATACTGGAATCTAGAAAGCTATTTGATGAGGTAGGCGGTGGTGTAATATTCTCTAATTCGAAGATTATTAGGTTTGAATCCTCAATATCGATGTTTGCCTCCTATAGTAGATAAAAAGTAATTTATGTTGTGTCGCACGATTGCAGCACTTCCAAAGCCCAGACATTATCGAAGGGAAAATAGCTAAGTCCTCAACAATGTTGTAATCTCCGAGCAACTCTCACATGTGGATTGAAAGCCGATTTACGAAGTACACCTTTAGTAGGCGCTTGATTACTAAGTCCTGATTGGGTTTCGTAGTGATCGTGAAAATAGGAGGAGGTGTAGTTGTTGTGTTTGAATTAGAATATTTTGCTTCTTTACCACCAACAGGACTTTTTACTACCATACTCTTGCGATCGTGTCGTAATCCCGACATGAGACATCATCATAATAGGTTCTTCTAAGGCATTCGAGGTGGAACCAATCATCTTACTATCTTGAGTGGGAAAAAGGATCCTTCAAGATAGCAGGCTATTGAGAACCTTTAACGAATTTCGAAACCTCCCCGCTTCGATGTGGGCATTCTTTAGTAAAATGATCCTCATCGAAAATGAAACAAGGATCAGCGAGGCTCGCATTTTTAGTCATTAGATTCGAGCTTTTTATCCTGCTTTTGTCTTTTGAATTTTGTTTGTTTTTATTCTTCCCCCCTTCTTTTTACCGCGCATTTATATTTGGACGTAGTTGTCTCTACAACATGAATGCTCATGAGAAATTTCAGCGGAAGATTCTCTTTTCAGGGAATCAGGTAAAGTTATTATAGGAGAAGAATTATTTGAAGATTTCTTCTTGCTTTTAGTATTAACTGTACCAATCATACAGTCAGTGGCATGAGACCCTGAAGGAGCTGCAGTTATTTCACCTTGTTTTGGAAGATTGGGGATTTTTTCATGTAAAGTACCTCACTGCGTATAGACGAGGTCAAGATACTGAGCTTGATAAATGACTTGCTCCTCAGTAACAACTCTTGCCTTAGCTACATCTTCAGTGATTTTGGGTAATAATGATTTAACAAACCATTCTGCCAAAATTTAATCTAAAATGAAAAGTTTCACTAAAAGCCTTCTACGTCGCCATTCGTGAATATGATCAAAAATATATGTGGACGTGGATTGTTTTAGTGAAGTCGATAGTTCCGTGCCATTGTCATATCTGACAGGCAACTAAAAATGAGTTAAGAAAGCAGTTGCTAATTGACTGAAATTATTAAAAGAGCCTCGTGGTAACTCAATGTACCATTTGGCGGCCAGACCAATAAGAGTTCGTTGAAAAAGACGTAAGCGAATTGAATCATCAATTATCGAATTAGATGCACACCAGAGGTGATAAGTCATAACGTGATTTGACGGATCCTCTCCTGAATTACCCTCGAATTTCGGTATATCACTGGGCAAGTTATGCGGCATTGGCAGCCAATACGGATGATAGAAAATTGGATCATTCATAAGGCATGACAAATCAGGTAAATCCAAAGTTGCAATAAATGGTAATTGATGGTTAGGGTCGTGAAACCTTGCGTAACAAGAGCAGTTCTAGGAGGAGGATACCCAGGATAACTGGGAATCGGATTTTCATTAGGAATGGTATAACCCTCCGGGAAACTACGATTAACCAGACCAAAATGTGGTTGTTGAGGTTGTTGGTAAGTATAGCCAGGGTATGGTTGATACTGATAAACTGGGTTTTGTGAAATAGGACTGAATTTATACGGTCCCTAGTATGGTTGATACGTGAATTGCGGTTGAATTGTGACAATCGTACTTGTACTAGCTTGTCCTGTAGGTATCTGGACCAAAGTTTGAACTATAGGTCCTGACTGGGGTACAGAGACTTGAGGGATTTGCACAGATGCAGGGATAGAAGAAATCAGAGCTACAGATACTCCAGAAACAGGTGTTATAGGTTGAACAGATCTTGCAGTAGTTGCAGCAGTTTGAGGCAGAGTCTGAGGTCTACTAGGCCCAGACTGCTGAACAAAACTAGGTGCATGGATTTGAACAGTAGGCTGGACAGGTTGCTGGGTTGGACCAGAAACCAAAGGCTGTCCAGGTTGAGTAGACAACTGCACATTAGGTTGCATAGTCTGTTGAATTTGGGATGGATCCCACACCATGTTTATTTCGGGGTATTTTCCTGTAGAAGGTTGTACATATGAAGGACCATAGCCTAGTTGAACGTAGGGTTGATAATTAAGTGGTAAATTTCCAACTCCTTGTACAAATTATTGACAAGAAGGCGGTTGAAAACCTTGAGTTGGGTACTGACCTTGAGGTTGATAACCCTGAGGCGCATACTGAATCTGGGGTTGATAAGGACTTTGAGGAACATACTGACTTTTGGGTTGACCTTGGGGTATGTACTGTCCTGAAGGTTGATAACCTTGAGGTATGTAGTGTCCTTGAGGTTGTTCTCCAAAATAATATTGTCCTAAAGTTTTCCCTGGGAAAAAGTTACCCTGTAATTGCCCCCCAAGCGGTAATTGACTGCCTTGAGGTTGTCCCCCAGGCGGTAACTGACTACCTTGAGGTTGCCCCCTAGGCGGTAACTGACCACCTTGAGGTTTCCCCCTAGGCGATAACTGACCACCTTGAGGTTGAGGATTTGGAATATTACCAGACATCATAAAGATTTGCTCTGCGTTCGATGTTTCAGTTTTAATTCCATTAAGACCAGATGATAATACTTGTTCAATCGGTCGAGGAGCTGCTCCTGAAAAGTACTAGAAAGAGCCTGATACCTCGAAGGAACCGAAGGACCACCATGTAAAAATGCTTCTGGTGTTTGGGAAAACATAGATGACTCTCCTGCCATGATAGATGAAGGATAGTAACCTCTGGGCGTTGGATGAAATGGAATTCGAGGTGGAGAAAAAGTAGGACCCGGGTTTCCTAAAAAGTTTATCAAAGATAGATACCAAGTGTCGCTCCTAATAGGGTTGTAGAAAATGGATTCACGCTCCCTAAGATTCAAAGACTGAGGGGATTCGGGAAGAGATATATCTTCTTCTAGAATAGCAAGTTATTCAATCGAAATGAGGCCAGATGGAAGATCTTCAGTAACAATATTTCTTACCCTAGGTGAACCAGAATCGCTTGAAGTTGGAGTAATAAATCCTGAGGATGTTTCCAAAATAGAATGTT
Source organism: Pinus albicaulis (assembly GCA_034641835.2). Classification (NCBI taxonomy): domain Eukaryota; kingdom Viridiplantae; phylum Streptophyta; class Pinopsida; order Pinales; family Pinaceae; genus Pinus; species Pinus albicaulis. Next base: position 24,508,064 of record CM076583.1, on the reverse strand, counting down.
CAGTGTCAGGCTTGGAAATTTCAGGTTCTTCGGCTAGTTCACTGGAAGGAGAAATACTACCAGTAACTTTGGAAACTGAAATCGGTTCTTGAATGTGTTATGTCGTGGGTATTTGATGATCAGGATGATCAACTATAGATGAACTTCCAATTTCTGTTGATCTAATTCTACCGCTACTAGATGATACTAGAGCACGTAGCCCTTCAAGCTGACTTGGTGTATACTCAGGGGGCTTCCCCTGAAGTCTCCGGGATTTTCTCGGTAATTCTGCCATGATTAAATATTAGTCAATCACATGCAAACAAAGAAAATTTCAATAAAAACACCTAAAGTCTCTAAAGAAACAAACAGCTGAATCACATGCCTAAAAAATCTAAGAGTTCAAACCACACACAAATTGTAACTTCCCGTACTAAAAACACTAGTTGGTGATGAAATCCAACTTAGTAGAAGTTTAATACAGAAAGGGCAGTTGGAACAGTTACCCCAACAACCTGCTTAATGAAACAGACTGGAAAAAGTTTCTTCACAAAACCATCTCGAGTGAAGAGAACCCCCCAGAGAGTCCAAGTGAGTCTAGTCGACGTCTGCTCTAGGTACAGTGAGATCTTTCCTTCACCGTCACCTTAGGAAATAATCTTAAGTTTATGGACACTAAGGTTACCAACAATAACAAATACAACTGGGGGAATAGTCTACGATCCGATTCCACGCGCAAGGGTAGAGTAACAAAGCTCAATCCCCTTGAAGGCTCCTCGACATGGTCAATCCAAGGTTTACCGACAAGTGACCCCAGGCTCCTCGACAATGGTTAATCCGAGGTTTACCGTTTGTAATGCGCGCAAAATCTTCTATCTTCCCCAATGAAACATAATTGATTGTCTCAAAGGTTTGGACATGATCTCGTGATTGACTTCTTTAAGAGAAGCTTCCCAGATTGTACCAATTACAATTGGATTTATTTCCTACCGCAAGATTTATCTACTTGTTTGTTTTTACTATCTTGGAGAGTTAATTACTCCCTACTCCAAGATACTAGCCTAAGCTATATTGGTGATAAGAGCCCTAGAAATAAAAAGATTACTAGATCAATTTTAATTAAGCGTTGTTTTTATGGGTTGTTCTTTAAGTCAATAGGTATGGAAATGAAACTTTGATGGTGTGAAGACTTGACTTCCAAAACACTAAAAAAATGCACCTAAAAATGATAATCAATTCATTTTTCTTTCAATGAAATTCTAGCCAAAGAAAGAGTTCGAGAATGCAAATCTTTTTAAGAGACAATTCTTTCTTTGAACATGAAGAATAAATGAAAGAAAATATTTTTGTCTTTTCAATAAGAACTCAAAACGAGACAAATAATCAATGCTCACAATAAATCCCTTTCACTTTCAAGACTCAAAACTACAAAAAACAACTTTCCTTCAAAAGAGATCTACAAATTCTAAAAAGCATTCAAAACTACAAAAACTAATTTTGAGATCTACAAACTTTGAAAATCTAATTGAATAAAAGCTTTAATTTTTTTTTGAGAATGTTTTACTTAGTTGTTTAGTAAACTAAGGATTAATTTGTCCAGAATAACAAACAAATCAAAAAACATCCAAATATGTTTCCTTTTGTAAAAATGAAATTCATAACTTATAACCAAGTTTGTTCAAAGATTTGCAAAGAGACAACTAGATCTATTTCTCAAGACAGGATGGATTTCAAAACCAAGTCAGACTCATCAAGAAGACAAAAAGACTAGTGTGATCTGAGGTATTTCAAACTTCCAATCTTTGAGTCACTACAGAGACCAAGTGAAAAACAATCCAAGTATGCAAAACTTCTAGAAACTCACCCAAAACACAAATACTGTTGGAACTCACTCACAAGAGGCTTTTGACAGGAACAATACAGATCTGGGCAGATACTCGAAACCCTAAATCAAATTAAAGATAAACTGGAAGAATAAATCTAGAGTTTTTCAAAAAATTTAACAGGGTCCGCAGGCCCTAGAAGTAACAAGTGCGGTCCCACACTGGTTAGTTAAGGAAAGTGTGAAACTGCCCGCATTGTGCAAGAAAACACAGTGCGGTCCCCAAAAAAGTTCAAGAAAAACATAAAAGACTTCAAAAATTTTAAAAGCAAAGTAAAGCTAAGCTACCCAGGCAAGTATCCATCAATCAAAAACCAGAAAAATCATTCTCTCAAGTCAAAACAAAGGAAAACCAAAAAACAAGAATCCTTCCCCAGTGGAGTCACCAATTTGTTGGCCAGATAAATCAATCTTGCGGACAAGATCGACCTCCCTAGTACCAAAAAGTAATATAGCAACAAACAGCCAAATAAACCCATCTTTCTCTAGACATATGCGATTTACAATACTATAAAGGTATTAAGGTCTTACCGTAGATCCAATGCTTGTTTGAAGTAGTTGTCCCTCGATCGCTTGAAGGATTTATCTTTAAAGACCTGCAGTCACAAACAAGCAAAAATTAAATAGCACCTATATAGTAAATATTATAAATCATGCCTATCATGGTGATCAAGGAATCCATGAAATAAATAGTTAATTAACAACTTATTGAGAAAAATGAATTCATTTGTATTAACTTTGAATAAAGAAAACCTTAAAACCTTAGCTTTGATGTTGAATAGGCCTTCCCGAGGTCCGAAGCAGGAATCTCCTCTACTCTGACAAGCCTTGCACTCTTCCGACCGAGACAGATATAGGTATGTGATCTTTCCTCACAACATCTCAGTTAAATGAGTCTGAATCCCAACTACACTTAACCTCAAATAATTCTAAAGCTTGAACTCCCCTTGATGCTACCCAATGCCTCTTTTTATAGTGCAAAAGAGGAGGTTTCAGTTCCAACTATGAAGGGATAGAATCCTCCTTCAAAGGGATAAGCTCCTCACATCAAGGGGTTAGCTCCTTAAGGTAAGGGATACATGAACCTCAAAAGAGCAGTTCTTCCACCACAAGATTCCTTCCAGAGGCTTCTAGAATTTACTGAAAGTGAGATTTTTGAGTTTACTTGCGCCTTTTTAATCTTTTACAGGGGTCTACACCCATAACACAGAGAAAGTGCGTTCAAGTACGCAGGAGTCATGAACATTAGGTGCGGGACTGCAGGCAAGATAAAGAGAAAGTGAAATACCAGAGTTAAGAAGATTTTTAAGAACTTTTCTCTTATTTTCAAGGCTTGACATGAGGAATTGATGTGTTAGACTTGCAAAGGAGGAAGTATGAGTGATAATGATCTCATACAAATAGCAGAATGCCAAGATGACAATTTTCAGTGCAACAACCATGGCCTCGACAAAGAAAGAGTCTGATGAAGTCCTCAAAGTTACCCCTGAAGTCGAGGAGGTTATGTCCACACCGAGCAAGGGAAATCAGAAAGGGAAGGACAAAGGCCAATAGTCTGGGAAACCTACGAAGTGGGCCGGAGGGAAGCCCCACACCTCCCCTCATAATGTGAAATCCCCCTAAATGGTGCCCCAGGCACGTTCGCATAACCCTTTGAAGCAACCTCTTTCTGCTCAGGAAGAGGCCCAGATCCCTAAAATGATAAACTAGTTGTCACCCTTGTTTAGTCAATTCAGTGTTCTGAATTGATAGCATAAATTATCAACCAGGGCTTGTAAACTGATGAGGTATACTTGCACTATATGTGCCTAAATATCCTTATTCTTATTTCATTGTTTTTAGTATTTTGTTGATGTTTTTGTGTTTTGTTATGTTTGAGTTTTAATATGCTACTCTATGTTCAGAAGATGACATCAAATCTAGGTCAAAAAGAAAAGAAAAGAGAACCTTAGACTCAAAATAGAGTGTAGTTGTAAATTTTGTCCCTAATTAGGAAAATGATGAAAAACAGAGCATTCTAATCCATGGATGTCCTAGCTTGCAAATGAACATGAAATGTAACTCAAGACATTATATTTCAACCTGATCCTTTTAGTTAGAGGTTTGTTGGAATAATTTGTGAAAGAGATTGAACTCCAATGTGATGAGGATCTTCCTAAAAACAGACAGCAACTTAGAATATTATAGTGCAATCTTATTCATATGATAGAGATATTTTGGAATAGCTTGAGAAGAAAATTGCTATAATATGCTAAGGATCTCCTATGAATATTTGAAACTACTTATGACATTACACTAGATCTCGTTCATCAGCTAGAGATTTATTGGAAGAGTTTATTGAAGGAGATTAGATATAATGTAATAAGGATCTTCTAAACAACAAGTAACCCACAGTATTACAATTAGGTCTTTTCTGTGATTTAGAGATTTATTGGAACAGTTTTGAGAAAAATATTGTTTGTAACAATATGAGGATCTTCTATCTAATTGCAAAACAGAAAATGTTAATTAACTCAACATAGTACAACCAAATCTCATTCATATAATAGTGATATGTTGGAAAATCTTTTAAGAAAAAGAATGGCTGTAAGATAATGAGGATCTTTTAATCTAAATGACAAAAGCTAAAGTGCTGGTAACTCAAGATGTCACAGTTAAATCCATTCATTAAATAGAAATATGTTGGAAAAGATTTAAGAAAGGACTAATTATAACATCACGAGGATCTGTTAGTTAAACAAACAATGCAAGACATGATACTAAAAGATATAAACTCAAAAAACTGTCTAAGTGAGAGATATAACAAAACAGAATTAAAAGCTACTTATCTAGAAAACATGAAGAAGCCTCCTTGGATAGTAGGGGCCCTCTGCTATCAATTTGGCATAAAAATATTTAACTCCTCAAGTTTTTCTTCAATACAGCATCAAAGTTATGCTTCTTCTTATTATCAAAAATACTTCAAAATAGAGTATCACAGTATTGGAAAAATAAGAGTTAACTTGTTTTTTTCGGTCTCACCGAGCTAAATTTATAGGTAATTACATAACTGATATTGAATGAAAGTAGGCACAGGTGCATTCTAAAGTCAAAATAAAACTAAAACTCCTTTTTAGGACTCGTGATTTGCTGAAAGCAAATCAAGAGTCCTTGTCCTTATAGAAATCTGCTTCTTGGACTTTTGGTTTGACCACGTGCATAAGCATCTCCAGTTATTAACTCAGCCTTTGTGGATGACAAGTAATGATGTAGGAAAGATTTAGAATCTAAACATATATGCCTTTTCTTCAGATGACACCTGTAACATGTTAAAACACCAAAATGGCTACGGAATATGTAACTGGATACAGAATGACTGCATTATGTGGCCTAAACTGCTCAGAAATCATTAAGACAACAAAACCACAAAAGTACAACAAGTTAGTCATTGTATGTATTCCTTAAGTGATTTTAATCATTCTTATTGATCTTTAGGTATAAAAATGACAAAAGGAATGATAAGATGAAGTGGAATTTGGCAAAGGAGAAGACACTTTTAGGGCTCAACAGCCCTATGTCCAACCTCGCAGGCCCTCGATGCGCACACCTAAGAATCTTGATGGATTGCGCACATATCTACAAATTCCGCTGATTTTGGGAGAGGTCCCCATAATTAAAGACTCCTTTGGCAAACTCCACTCAGTAATATTCGATGACCATGACCTGGCCAACTTGGACACCTTCCCCGAACTAGCACCTAAGAAATATCTTGAAATGGTATTGGAGGATGATGTGCTGAAGGTAGTCTCCATGTCATGGGAAAGCATGTTGGCTGGGTCCAGGCTATTAAACCTACTGGGGATGCCTCATTTTGGCCACTAAAATGTCACAGACCGACTTGTGTGCTAGCTTCTTTCCCTGGTCCATGATGGCAGCTTATGGATCTAGGATCGAATCTCCATTGATGCCGCACTTATTCACTGTATTATTGGTCTCCCCATGGAAGGGCTAGACCCTATGCTGTGTGTCGGCAAAAATTATGAGCGACAAATCGTTGAGAAGGTGCATGAGGAGTACCATGTGACGCGAAACACATGGGGATTCATGATCAGTTCTATCAGTGACCCTGGTGTGTGCATGGGCACCTTATTATTAGCATTCAAGATGATGCGCAAGTTCCAGGTTGCCATGGTTCCTACATATGTAATTCAGTTGGCAGGCTGCTGCGAAATAGGAGTATGTTACAATGGTCCCAGTTTTTGTGCAACGAATTTCTGGAGAATGTGCGTGAGGCCCAGGACCAGGGAAAATCATTCTGCTACTCATGGCTACTGCTCCTCATCGTGTAGGTCGCATGGGAAGCCCCTGAAGACTCAGTTCTCCCTGAGCTCGAGCCATGTATGTGCGAGGGAGCACAATACGTGAACCTATGGGATTCTAAGGATGCACAATGTATTAAGGATAATCAAGTATTATGGGTCCTATTTCATAGTGGACTCACAGCTGGTATCAATTCTCGGCCACACTTGTCACCAGCAATTTATGATAAGTACAAGAGCATCGCGGCCTTTCAGGTGACAATGCACAATGTGTAGATTAGGGGCCGCAAGGATCTAGCATGGGTATCACTCCCATATATGGTCGCGGATGAGGAAATTGATCGCATTATTTTTGGTTGGCCTTCGCACTGGAAGCTCAGTTTCAAGTCAGGAATGAAGGACACTGTAGGTACGAGCACCACAAAGGTCACCCCGCCCACCACTACGAAGGAGACCAGAGGATAGGGTAAGAGTACTAGGAAGGAAGTGGGCTCGGAAGCGCATAAGGACTCACAGAAGGATTCACAGAAGGACTTGCAGAAGGATTCATAGAAGGACTCGCAGAAGGATCTGGGCACAGAGGGTCTAGATGCGGGAGGTGTTGACTCCCCTCGAGGAACGAAATGGATGAGTGACCCTGCTAAAGGACCACAGAATAAGTAACACGCTCAATGGATGGAACGAGATGCAGGAGTTACCTTGACAAAGGAGGACCTGGAGCAGATCACAGATGCAGTCACCCTTGCTGCAGAAGATAAATGGCTGGCTCTGGAAGAGCAGCAGAAGGCCATGGTCGACACCCTCTAGGCTGAGCTCCAGGATCTGCAGCTAAATATTGACACCTTGCAAACAAGTATGATCCAAGCAATGTCAGCCCCAGCAACTAGCAGTGCATTGATTAGTACAACAGAAAGCCGCCTCTTCCCTCTGCCAGGTGCAGCCCTCATGCTGAGTCCACCTGACTTAGGAGCACAAGTCTAGGCCTACGCAGAGGTACAATTGGACCTAGTCTGCCTTCCACATGAACCATTACAGGTCCTCCACACATCCCTATTCAAAGAGATTCAACACCAGGATTGCTGAGTACACCAGCAGCTCAGTACAGCTGAGAAGATGATAGAACAAAAAACTGTTGAAGTATCCCAGGCATAGGCTGCATGTACCCTTGTGACTACGTAGCAAATAGAGTTGGAATGCCTAATCAGTAGGCTCTGCGCAGATGTCACTGAAGATATCCCAACTTCTAGCACCCCCTAGGCCAAGATTGAGGAGCTTGTTGTAGCACTCAAGGCTTCAAGGACTGAGATACAAGTGGTCAAGTCAGAGATGGAACACCAAATTGTGGCCTTACAGGACAAATTACAGTTGGAAACGCCACCTGAAGTAAGGGCTGAGCAAGCTGCATTGGTCACAGAGGCCACTAATGTCATCACAGATCAGATTTCTCAGGGCGCACGACTATTGGAAACAACTATGCAGCTGTGGACTAAGGTGAAATGAGATCCTCTCCTGCGCAAACTTACTCAAACGCTGCGCTAGAAGGAAGAAGAGTTCGAGCAGTTGGAAACCACTATGCCTATTTTGATCCCCGCTCAACGCCTGGCATGACTGCATACTAACCACACGTTGAGAGACGACATTGAAGAACTCCACCAGAAAAATAAGGTCCTCAATGACCACCTTAAGCCTTGGGCCGATGAAGCCCTCAAGCTCTCTCAAGACATCGACATTGTAGTGAAGCAGCTGAACCAGACTTTGGAGAGCGTCACTGCTGCTACATAAGGTCCAACGTCGCGGAATTTGGAGGAGATTGCTCAGAATTTTGTTGCACAGAGCAAAGGAGTGTTGCCCCCGCTGGTTGAGGAAATCAAGAAGCTACAGGCGAAGATGGAGAACCCACGGCCGCAGTGACTCAGGACGAGTCACAAGATTGTGTTGGGGGCCTGTTGGAACAGGGTTCCCTAACCTACGTTTTTGATAGAATTTTGTTTAATTCGGTCTTGCGTAGGGGTTTTTGGGTGGGTCAAAGCCCCTATGGTTTGCGGACCATAGGGTAGCGAAGGCTGCGATGTATAAATAGATAGATAGTTGGGTCTAATAAGTAATAAAGTCGATAGATTGATGCTACGTGCGAACTGTTAGATCTTTTTTGGGTTGTTTTGGGTAAGGACTCCTGTTGGCTATGTGCAAGGAGATCCTCAATCCTGCTATGTGCAGCCCTACTAGGCTGTGTGCACGGGATGTGTTTTGGTTGTAAGTAGATCTGAATGTTAATGAATGTGAAGTATCATTAAAATATCTCTGTGTTATCTGAATTGGTTATGGTTACTACTAAAGCATATCTGTGATATTTAAGTAAGCTGCGAATGTGTCTGCATTCTGGAATTGGCTTAATTGTCTCTATGATCTTTATTGGCTACGATTATAGTGCTCTGTAATGGTATTTAATAATACGCAAGTGGATGCGAATGTGTTGATTAGATATGATAGTTGTGTTTGGTTATATGCTAATTACATAGTTAAAAGGGTTGTGAATAGACTCATTATGTGCAAACCTAGTAAGTTATAACATGGATCTACCTCGAATTACCTACTGTCTCTCAGGGTGTGGAAGCCTGGTTCCAACACCCTCCCATACTGCCTCGGGTGAGACCTTGGCCTGCGCAAGTAGGTCATTTCCAAAATGGCTAATAGTATAGGGGGTTTTGGGCAAACCTTAACCTTCGAACCTAAGTCAGGACCCCCCAAGCCAACAATTGGTACATCAAAGAGTTCAAGAACAGTTGGAGAAGAGTCAAGTCAAGTACATGGAAAGACATGATAAGCATCGTGTAGATCATAGTTTCCAAGTCGGTGATGAATTTTGGCTTCACATTAGCAAAGAGTCACTCCAAGAACAAGGTAACAATATAAAACCAATTCAATGTGGTCCATTCAGAATTCCAGAAAATATTGGTAATAATGCCCTCAGGTTGGATTTTCCTTCATATATGAAAATTTATGCAGTTTTTAATGTTGATAATTTAGGATTGTCTGAGCCTCCTTTGATTGAAGATCAATGAGAGAATTTTCATATTCCTTCAATTGAATATTTCTCTCCTGAATATCTTGAAGAATTGTAGCAAGACACTATCCTTGACAGGAAAATAAGGACTTCAAAATGAGGGAACGTGGAGTACCTTTGTGTGGGGCTCAAGGGAACAAATCCAAGCAAATCCAAATTGATTGAGATTGAAAAGGTGAATTAACTATACCCTCATCTTTTTTTAAAACTGAAAGTGATCTTTTGGGGTCCAAAAGCTTCCATTGGGGAGGAATGATTCAGTGAATCAAGTGCTCATAATTAAAAGTTCCCAGATTGGCTCGAAACTAGTTCCAAATTGTATAGCTCATCACCCTGAATCCAGCATAACTCATTTCACTCAAATCTGACATCGAATGCTCCTGATATCGTGTTCTATCTATTTTGGGAAATAACTAAAAAATTGGATTTGGGTTGGAGGGATGCCCAGATAGTAGTCTGTACTGCTGATTGTACCATGCCATGGTAGGGTGACTGGTCGTCCATCTCCCAATGGTTGGTTGACAAGTGGTTCGAATTTGGTTGAATTTCATTGGTTAAGTTTGATGTGGTGGCCCAGTGAGAGAGTGCCACATGGGCCAACTAGTGGATGCCATGTGACCTCCTCATGGGCGACCAAAATTTGTTATAGGCCAGAGTAGGCCTCCATGGGGTTCGAGCACGAGACCTCTCAATTACCAACAAAGACCTATGTCAACTCTACTTTGATGTTTCTTAACACTTATAGGTGTCATGTGCTATTTAAATTTTATGTGATGTGCATTTAGGGGTGAAGACTAGGGTTAACCCCTGACCTTGGTCCACCAACCAGGGTCAAGGGTTAACACTGGCCCGAGAACTTATAACAAAACCATATCCCAAAGTTTTTATGGAAACATATATTTCGGGGAAGAGAATCATACATATGCCACTGCAAACCTTATAATAAAACCCATATACCAAGGTCTGTGCAGCGGGTTTGGTTGATATTTTTAGTGGCGTTCACACGGCAAGGTCTCCACATTAGTTTCCATGGTCAGGCCAACCAATGAGAAGTGGAACTTTCCCTGGGCAGGGTTCCTCTAAACCTAACACCAACTAAACTGCCAATTCAAACCAAAGTCAGGTCAACAACCCCGGTGGGAAATTTTACAACCAATTCTGAGATCAGCGGCGGGTAGGAGGCCACTGTTGGGAACACGGTTTCCGTTAGACCAAAACCCGCAGGCATTAGTCTCCGCTACAATCGACAGAGCTAGGATCCACAAGAGGGGGTTAGTCCATGTCACGAAACACATGGGGAGCGTTGAACCCAATGTCCAAAAATCTCCCCCCGACACGAGCTGAGTGAATTTTGAACTCAATATGTGTCACTCTAATACCACTTGTTGGGAACACAATTTTCATTAGACCAAAACCCATAGGCATTAGTCTCCACTACAAGCGCCAGAGTTAGGATCCACGATAGGCGGTTAGTCCATGTCGTGAAACACACGGGGAGCATTGAACCCAATGTCCAATAGCCACTTGGTGAGAAATTAACCAGATAATGGGTCAATTGGCATGATTAAGTAGGTAAGAATTTGCACCCAGGCTAGCGGGAATCTCGTTGGTGCAGGGAAAAATTGTTGCTCGACGTGGCCGCGAAAGGTGAAAATTTGTAGAACAGATTGCAAGGAAGTGTGAATTGTAGGAAAATTAGCAGAAAAATTCATTGGAGCATAACTCATTGAGGTTTTTACCTTTTTTGGAGTAGAAAGAGCACTTTTAGGGGTATTTTACTGGCCTGGATCCATTAGAGACATTTTTTTAGCATTCTAAGTAATGTAACTTGATGTAAACACACTTTTTAAGCATAATGAAGGAGGCCCAACCATTGGAAGTTGGACTAGGAGATGTAGCCGAGGAGGGAAGAAATCCTTCATCATTTGTTCTTTTTTGTATGTTATTATGGAGAAGAATGCTTTTCTACATTCTAGGAAGTTGGAGCTTTATTTTCAATTGGAGTTGAATATTAAAGAATTATTAGAAAAGCATTAGGTGGTTTTTGTCCCGGAGTGGGTTTCCACCTTAAAAAATGTGTGCATTTGTGTTCCTTTTGTTTTCTATTATCATTGTACAAACACTGATAATAATTGAATATTAACTAATGCTCTAATTGAAAGGAATATTGATTCACCCCCCCTCTCAGTATTTCCAACAATTGGTATCAGAGCTTGGTTCCTTCAATAGCAGTTTAACAACTGGAAGGAGGTAATGGGGCATACCAAGAATGGTGTACTTCTGTTCAATGAAAATAATTATGCACTCTAGAAAGGAAGAATGCATGTCTATCTCTTGGCGCAAGGTTATGAAGTATGGGACACTATTCAAAATGGATTTACATCAACCGCGGATGAACAAGGTAAGAAGAATTTGGTAAATGATGAAAAATAAAATAATATTATTATCAGTGGACTTATTGAATCTGCTTATCATAAGGTGTTGGGTTGTAAAACCGCCAAATATGTATGGGATAAGCTTAAGAATATATATGCAGGTGACTCAAATGTCAATGAAGCAAAGCTTCAAATCTATAGAGCAAAATTTGAGCAACTTAGAATGAAAGAAGATTGCAACATTGTTGCATACTTTCAATACGTTGATGAAATAACCAATACTCTGGAAGGATTGGGAGAGCCAGTTGACGAGAAGACTATTATACAAAAGATTCTTAGAACGTTACCAGGGAGATTCAACCCAAACATATCGCTCTTAGAACACAGTGCAAATATGGACAAACTCAGTAAAGAGAAATTACATGGAGTTCTCATAGCATATGAAATGAGACTTGATGAAGAAGAGGGTACTTCGCATCTAGAAACTGCATTCGTTGCATTTAAGAAAACCAATAAGGACAAACAACCTTCAATTGAAAAGACATGCACCTGCAAGTGTGAAGAAAAGGGAGATGATGAAGAAGGTCTTTCAGATGAATAATATGCTTACTTTATGAGAAAACTAAAAAAATGGTAAGGGAAAATTCAAAGGTAAACTTTCATTGATATGTTTCGGATGTGGTGAGGTTGGGCATTTCGCAGAAAAATGTCCGAACAGAAGTGATGGAAACTCAAAAGGAAAGAAAAGCTTTAATAAATTCAACAAGCAAGGATCCAAAAGGAAATTTCTCTCTAAAGAAGATAGCTCATCATCTGATGAAGACAATGACAATGAAGAAGAAGCCAATGAGAGAGTATTGTTTGTGGCCAAGCACAATAAACAAGAGGTATCAAACAACGAAGAAGAAGGATTGACCATAGAAGAATTTTCTAAGGAAGAAATCAAGCTTATAAAAGAGCTCAAGGCAGAGAAGATTTGTTCCAATACTCTTGAAGAACAAGTTCAAGGTCTCAAAATTGAAGTTGAAGAACACAAATGCATTGAAGAGTCACTTCAAAATAAGTTGGAAGAAAGCAACCAAGAAAGGGAAGAATTAGAAGCCGAAGTAGTCTCGCTGCGTGATGAAGTAAAGAAAGGAAAAACTATCCAAAACTATGCCAACAACTCAAGGGCATTGGAAGAACTCATCAACAATCAACGATCTTACAACGACCGAACTGGCATCGGTTACAAAGAAGAAGAATTAGGACCTTCTACAACAAAATACAATGAACCTATGAGATCTGACATGCATTTAGACTTCATTGCACAAGATTCGCAAGAACAACCTTGGAAGATAATTCCTCGACAAAGATTTCCATCCAGGTACCAACATATTTTTTATGGCTATTGGTCATAAAGTTTTAGAATGTCGCATGTACCCCAGGAACGAATACAATTCCAAGAGATCTATCAAATATGAACCTCCCAGGGCTCAACGAAACATCAATAGATTTGAACATTTAAGAAATAATATTGAATGTTACAAATGTCAAAATTTTGGACACATAGCCAGAGACTGCAGACTTGAAAATCCTCCAGAAGAATCTTCGAAGCCACAGAACTAACGAACATGGAAGAAGATGAAGACTAATAAGTGTGCTCTCGCTCTCAAGGCTCAAAACAACAAAGATGTGTGGTATGTTGATAGCAGTTTCTCAACGCATATGACTGGAGATAGAAAGAAATTTGTATCTCTCAAAGAGAAGAAGGATGGAACCATGTCCTTTGGAAATGATGGATCTTCAAATTTTATAGGATCAAGTACCATCACTCTTGGAAGAAAATATGCTCTAGCCAAGAATGTTCTATTGGTTGAAAACATGAAACCCAATTTGCTCAGTGTTGGACAAATGTCTGATCAAGGACACACAATACTATTCAACTCCACAAAATTTGAAATCAGGAAAGGCAGGTATGGTGAAATTTTGGCTACAGCAAGTCGAGCTCCAAATGACATATATGTTTTGGATGAAGTAACTAAAGCATGTCTAATAGCTAAAGAGGATGATATAATATTTGGTAGAAATGATGATCGACTAAGTAAGAAGTTTTCTACAAATATGCAAAGTGATTTCGAGATTTCTTTACTTGGTGAGCTGATACGCTTCTTAGGGCTTCAAATATCTCAGCAAGAGAAAGGAATATTTATATGTCAAGCCAAGTACATCAAGGAAATGCTCAAGAAATTCAAAATGGAAGATTGCAAACCCGTCCTTACTCTGATGGTAACAGGTTGCAAATTGAGCATAAACGACTCATCTAAGGATGTGGATTAGAGATTGTACAAATCTATGATTGGTAGTCTTCTATATGTAACAGTCTTCTGACCAGATGCTATGCAAGAAGTTGGACAAGTAGCAAGATTCCAAGAAACACCAAAAGAATCACATATTATTTCCATCAAAAGAATTCTTCGATATCTAAAGGGAACAACAGACTATGGCTTGTGGTATCCCAAGGGTAACAATTTCATTATTCATGCCTTTACAGATGCAGATTGGGAAGGAAGCATTGATGATCATGAGAGTACTCGTGAAGCATTGGAATATCTCTGCCAGAAGCTTGGGATTCTCCCAAGTTCTCATTAGATTTTCCTTATTCAGAATATAAAGAGGGAGTTGAAGTGTGTACAGGTTTGCAGGATGGTTGTGTGTCAGGGGGAGTGGAAGTGTGTACATTTCCGCAAGATGGTTGTGTGTCAGGGGGAGTTACCCTTTTCCATTGATGTCAAAGGGGGAGATAATGTTGTAGGAAGAGGTGTCATGATCGCAGGGGGAGTACTTGTGTTGCCATCAATGCCAAAGGGGGAGATTGTTGATCAGTGGTTGTCATTACAAGCCAACCTTGGCGAAGACCAAGGGCTACCCCAATATTGCCCAAGTTTTTTGACTCCTACCAAATTGTCAAATTCTAGGTCAAAAATTCTTTTGATGGTTTCTAATTGTCAAGATGTTTCCGTTGATATATGGCATGCCATGTAATTCTTCACGGTTTGAGAGATATTCATGTTTGAATTTTGTACCCCAGTTAGTGGGCTAAAACCCCATGGGGTTGTGGCATGGGTCATTGAAAAGTCATAATTAATATTTTTTAAGCTCCTATAATCCCTCCCATGTTCACTTGTTGAAGCCCCTCTTAGTCTAAGCATTTATATAAATTGTGATCCTCATATCCTTCTAAGGCAAGGGATTTCGCCATTTGAAACAAGTCATCATGGAATTTTCACTCTAAATTTGTTTCTGCAAAGGTTCAAAAGTTGAAATATTTATGAGGCGAAGCCAAAATCCTGAGGAAGCTTTTGTAGAAATTTTAGATCAAGGTGCGTAATATTTTCGGAGATATGATCTGTGGAAGTCAGTGTTTTTGCAGGCTCCTAAATTTCATCTCAAAGAAATGACCTTGGGAAATTCATCATAAATCTCTCTCTGAGTACCAGATTGGAATTCTGTAAAAATTGTAGATAGTGCACGAACTTTAGTTTTCACTCTATCAATTTCAGAGCCGAATCAAAAAACAGTGACACATGGCACACTGTACAAGTTCGCTCTACTGAAAAAGTCCATAATTAGGGCATTGTGAGAGATTGGGCATAAATCTCTCTTGAAGAATCCAAATTGGGTTAGACCTATGGAATTGGAAAGAAGAATCAGAGGACTACTACAGGACCAAAAATCACATATTGGGGATTTTAAATAGCAGAGATATACCAGATTCAATATCGAGCTCCTAGAAGACAAGAAAAAGCTAGATCATGTGTTGTCTAGGGCTGCAAAGGACTAGACTTTCTAGGGTAGCAAAGCAAAGCAAGGTGAAGCAGAGGGTGGCATGACTAGAGCAGCAACCAAGGTGCAGAATAGCAGTAAGAAGTTCATCACAAGAAGTCTTCAAGTGGGTAGCATTGCATACAGTCACTATAAAGGTATCATTGTACTAAGTCATTGTAAATACATTATTGTAAAAAATTGTACTAGTGTCTATCTGCCAAGAGTTGAAGAGGCAGTGTCGGGAGGTCTAGGATCATCATTAGGTGGTTGTGTCATATTTTGGGTTATGGTCTGGTGTTTCTTCTTCTTCTACATCATTTTATATCATTGTAAAGTGGACCATTTTCCTTGGTACGAGAGTCCATTCTTCTTTTATTCTTCTATAGGGTGGTAGGGTGGTGCTAGGGTGAGTTGTAGCTCATTGGGTATTGAGGCATCCATTTAGTTTTCTATTGAAGAATATTTGGCATTGGAGCATCCATTCAGTGGGAGATGGAGAAGAATGCTTTTCTAGATTCTAGGAAGTTAGAGCTTTATTTTCAATTGGAGTTGAATATTAAAGAATTATTAGAAAAGCATTAGGTAGTTTTTGTCCTGGAGTGGGTTTCCATCTTAAAAACTGTGTGCATTTGTGTTCCTTTTTTTTTACTGCGATCATTGTACAAACATTGATAATAATTGAAGATTAACTAATGCTCTAATTGAAAGGAATATTGATTCACCCCCCCTCTCAGTATTTCCAACAAAAGTGGTGTGAGTTCCATAAGAGCTCCACTCACAGCACAAGTGAGTATCGAGCCAAGCAGTCACTAGTGGCGGACTTGAAGGCTTCTAAATCAGATGCATGTTCTGACTGTGAGTTAGAACCCTACTGATGCAACCATAAGGTCACAATTAACAAATCATCAACAAGATGCAGGGTTAGCGGAACTAACCCCATATCTAACCACATCGTTCACCTCTTAAATCAAATGCACGTGAATTTTTATCCATAAGTTATCTCGAGTTTTAACTCAATAATTTAAACTTTACCTTTTAGCATTACCACGCCTTCACCTTACCTTATCACGTGCATGGCTTCAACTTTAAACAAACCTGCTGACCGTGGTTTTGGGTCCCACATCCCAATAGCCAATCATAGTACTTCGAAAATCACAACAACTAACATTTTGCAATCTCACAACTTACCAATTTTGTAGATCGAAACATACTTTTTCACTTCACACATTTTACTCCAGCCACACTTCAGCTCTGCGCAAACTTAGCCTTCTTCCATTCACCGCAACACTTATCGCTTCCGATATGTGATATTTATCGCATCGCATACTCCAAAGCTTACGAAATTGCAACCCATTTATCATGTGAACTATTAATGGTATCCATTAACATGTGTGAAGTGTGAAATCATGACTCACTGCCCATCGTTGATCTGTGTCTAATCTAATGGTCCTAACTGATTCACCCTTCTTCGCATCGTAGATTATATTGTTTTGTTTCGATGTCATCCTAGCCATCGATATATTCCCTTTTAGATCTGGAATCTAATCATGACTGTCCATTCACCTTCACGCGGCTCTTCTTTCATTTCTTATTCCTGCTTTGATCTTTGTCGTCAATTCCTAAACCCTTGACTCTATGCTTCGATCCTCGTTGTCGATTCTCCTTCGTCATTATTCTCACTATTTTTGTATTTCATTAATTGTTTTTCTTTCTGCTGTCATTGTCGTGCAAATTTTTTACGCTAATCCTCTTGAGCTTTCTTCAATATTTTAAAGCGTTGATCTCTCTGGGTTTATTATGTCTCCTTGAACGCTATCTCTAGCATGAATACAAAGCACTCTCTATATTTCTCCTCTTCTTCCAGAATTTGTAATTTTTTCTTTACTTGACCTGTACACACATCTATTAGCTCCAGACTGGAATCACTAGATTCTACCCAGCCTTAAGTCCTTTATCACTTAGAAAGACTTATATATATAATTTGAATTCATTCAGCATGTTTTATCACATAGAAACCATAAATTCCGAGATACGGGTCACTCAACACGTAAAAGGAATAACACACACATTCACAATGAATTCAGTTTCTTCATTCATTAAATAAATGTATAGATACAACTAAAAACCTATTTTAAAATCTAAATTTGGCCTGATTTTCCTTTACATCACCCTTTTCTCTTCCTCTCTCTTTGTATGCCCATAGGCTTACAATTAAACTTCCTCTCGAAGAACCTATCTCTTTTTTTTCCAATGTTTGTGCCTTTGAGGCTTTACAATTATATACAAAAGGTTTTGTAACCAGTTTTGGTTCAGATCCATAGGTTACTCAACAAAATCCTAAAAATCCTCTAAGTCCTCAATTAGTTCCTAAAATCTCTTCTTTATCCCTTGAGGATCTCAACATTCAACTAAATCCTAGGGATCCTCCATAAATCATGAACTACTTTATAATCTAAGATTTACAATATTTTAGAATGTCTCAATCCACACCAATCACTCGTCAATCACTCATGTTCTCCTACATTCGAGAACATTTACAAATATTCCTATCGATATTTAATTAAACCCTATTCTAAATGTCTCACATAAATCACTCAAAATATTTAAATACATAATAAATAAACTCTTTTTAAAAACATAAGACCCCCCTAGATTCTACTAAATGTACACATTTTTGGAACCATGATGCTCTTGCATCACTGACAAGGGAAATGAAAAAGGGAGGAAGATTATCAAAGAAGATCCCAATGTTTCCATTACCACCACCAAGATCTAGAAGGAGAAGCCTGAAGATCCAAAGGAGAGGGAGTGCATCTTCCATTCCCAGATGTGGGTGAAGGGTTCCCTATTGCAGTTCATTTTTGAAAGAGGGAGCCAAATGAACCTCATTTCAACAGAGCTCGTGAAGCAGTTTGGTCTTCCGACTACAACACACCCATAGTTGTACACCATCGAGTGGCTTCACCAAGGATGGGATCTTTGTGTTAGCCAACAATGTCACCTTCCCTACAACATCAAACCCTTCACGGATGAGGTATTATTTGATGTTTCTCCTCTTGAAGTTTCTGATGTATTATTAGGCCAACCATACTTGTGGAAGTGACATGTTGTGTATGAATCTAGGCCTTACATTGTTATTGTTACTTTGAGCAATAAGTTGTACAGGATACGGGAGATTGCACTGCCTATTGCCATCTCTTTGATCACTGCAAAGGAATGCAGTAAGCTCATTTCCCAAACCTATAAATTTGTTTTCCTTGGATCAGTCCTCGGGGGATGATGAAGTTTGTGGCCATGACCTCCATACAGGGCTCTTTTGCATGGAAATAAAATATGGACAAGATCACAAGCTCAGATGCGTCGCTACCCAATGGACTAATCTATCGACACTCTATTCTGGAGAACAAAGAAATCAAGATGAAAATTCAAGAGTTACTACAAAAAGGTCACAAATGAACAAGTTCATTTCCCTGTGGGAGCTCGATCATGTTGGTGCAGAAGAAGGATGGAACTTGGAGACTTTTCATTGATTATCGGGCACTAAACAAGATCATTATCTAGAGTAGGTATCTGATCCCATGGATTGATGACCTTCTGGACCAACTTAAGGGGGCCAAATATTTCAGCACGATTGAATTGAATTCTGGGTATCACCAGGTACCAATCAAACCCTCCATTGTGTTGCAGACTTCCTTCAAATACATGGAGGGATTTTTTGAATGGTTGGCCATGCCTTTCGGGTTGATGAATGCCCTTGCAACCTTCATGAGGCTGATGGATGACATCTTGCATTCATTTACTAACTCATTCATGGTGGTGTATTTGGATGACATCCTAATCTTCAGCCATAGTTGGGAAGAGCACCTCCACCACATTTGACATGTCCTCCAAGCACTGCAACAACATAAGTTGTGTGCCAATTTGGAGAAATTAACTTTTGGCATGACCCAGGTTCAATATCTGGGATACATCATTGATGAGCAGGGGGTGCATGTGGACCTAGCCAAGATCCAAGTCATTCAGGATTGGCCAACCCCAACCACTCTAATAGAGCTCAATATATTTCTAGGTCTGGCCAATTTCTATCGCATGTTCGTGTTGGGGTTCTCTCATATCACTTGGCCTTTGAGTCAAGTCAGCAAGGGAGGAGCGAAAGCCAAATTATTTTGGTATAAATCTCAATAAAAGGCATTCACAGACTTGAATAAATTCCTTTTCTATACACCATTGCTCACATTACCAGACTTACATCAACCATTTGAGATCATGACATATGCCTCTAACTATGCTATTGGAGCAGTTCTTACTCAGCAGGTAAATCTAGTGGCATATCATAATGAGACACTTTTATACATTGTCTAGAAGTATCCCACCTATGACAAAGAGAAATATTCCATTATGTAAGCCTACCGAAAATGGAAGCATTACATTTTGGGTAAGGAAATGGTCATCCACACAGATCAAATACCCCTGCAGTTGATACAGACACATGGGATCTTGAAAAACGATCATCATAATAAATGGTCCACATACTTGCAACATTTCCATTTTAACATCAAGTACAAGAAGGGTAGCACCAATAATGTTGCAGACTGCCTCAGCCGACCGTCGATCATGGCGCTAACCACTGTGCTTGACTCTTGTGGGAATGAGACTTTGGGTTGGCCGCATCTATATAAAATTGATCTAGAATTCGACAACACATACTAGACACTTCTGGAAGGTAAGCAAGTTCCATATTTTCACCTCCAGGATGCACTGTTATGTCACCGAGAACACCTTTGTGTTCCTTCAAGCGAGTGTTCCAAGATGATTTGGGAAGCGCACTACAGTCAGGTCCTTGGAAATTTTGGGGTCGAGAAAACAGTGTCAGTAATGCATGAGTATTTCTATTGGTTGAGCCTTCGATAGGATATCGGGAAGTACATCAGATCCTACACTTCATGTGCCATTTCCAAGCCGACCATCAAGAAGAAAGTCCTATAAACTTTGCTTCCTACCCCTAGTCAACCTTGGGAATCCATCTTCATGGATTACATGTCGGTCCTTCCTTCTACCAAACATGGAAATGACTATGCTTTTTTGGTCATCGATAGAGTCTCTAAGATGGCCATTATGGCACCCTGCAAGAAGAATATCACAGCAGAAGCCACTGCGAAACTCTTCTTTGAACGAGTGTGGGTACACTTGGGGATCCCACAGTCCATTATCTCAGATTAGGATAACATATTCCTCAACACATTTTGGTCAAGTCTCTGGTCAATGCTAGACACCAAACTCACTAAGTACACAGCTTTCCACCCCCAAACTGATGACCAAACAGAGGTTGTCAACAAGATGATCATACACATTCTGCATAGGTACAACTTGCAACATCCACACACATGGTCTGAAATCCTTCTCTATGTTCAATACAACTATAACTGGTCTCACCACAACTCAACTGACCATGGCCCCTTTCAGGTGGGTTTCAGATTCCAGTCATTATGTCCCATTGATGTGGTCATCCCATTTGTAGCTACTCATGTAGATTCGGCTCATGTCTATCCTAAAGCTGATAAGGCAAAAAACTTCATTGAGCGCATTCAGCACATACACCAATAGGTCCATGAAATATTGGACAGAGCCAATGCTAAGTAAAAGCAGCCACATGATCAACATCGGGTGCCACACAAGTTCCAGGTGGGCGACAAAGTTTGGCTACATTTATAGAAGGAGCACCTTATTAGACACCACCGCAAGCTTCGTCCACTGTGGTATGGGCCATGCACCATCACCAAGGTTGTAGGGGAAAATTCCTTTGAGCTTAGTATTCCATCATTCCTTGTTTTTCACCCATTGTTCAATGTGGGCCACCTTCGACCCTAATTTCCACCAATACAACATTGCCAAAAAACTCACACCATATCAAGAACACCCGCTAGCAAAGGATTCAACTATATCGAGTTGTCAAAGCAGTCCAACTCCTTCACCAGAGAAAGTGGTTCACCAGGGACCAAGTTCAACATAAATTTCCTCACCTCATGGAGGCTCTGCTCGCAATGGGGACCATTGGTTCCTAAGTGGGGAGGAATGATCCAAGTGGATATTTCTGGCCACCCACCTATTCCAGCTGTTCCACCTGAGTAGACCTTTAGTTAGTTTCAATAGTTTCCTTGATTATAACAGCATTTACTATTTTTAGAATTTTTTTGGGTCCTTAACTTCTGGAGGAGTTTTGACCCCCTAAACGATGTTTTTTTGAGGTCCTTCATAGGCCCTTAGCCATATGCAAGGGCTTGTGGAAAATCCTATAATACTCGGTGAGATATTTCTAATGATATATCGTACATGCCAAATGGAGATAACATGACCAAGTTACGACCTCGGGAAGTTGGCTGCCCAAATAACCCCAATTGGGCCCACAAACTCTTGGCATTCCATCTCCTGGGCTAAGGGTTTTGGTTGTTTAGGGTTTTCCCATGTTATTAAATAATAAAAATTCCCTTCATCCTCATTATAATGTAGTTCATAGGTACATAGCCACCACATCTCTTCTCAGAGATAAGCTACCATTGCTCGAGCTAGTTTATTTTCCATTCTACCTGTAAGCATATTTCAATTATTTGATATTAATGAAATGAAATTTTATTCCTTCTACATCTCTGCACTTTTTTTATTTTTTTATTTTATTGCGTTTCCCCATAAGTTCAGATCGAACACTCTTTATTCAGTAATATGGCCTATTTATTTTTTTGATTAGAAAATTTATTTAATTCACTCTATTTTACAATGACAATTCAATTTTGATTATCACCAGGGAATACCCCCTGTGGTAAAAGGGAGGGCGTCCCTTGTCACCTAGAGTAGGAGGATCTAGGATCCTCAATGATGTGGTCTCAGGTTGTCCTTGTTGATTTTTGGGCAGCATCGAATGTGCTCTAGCTCTGAAACTTTGTGGAGGGGCTAGAACACATCAGATCTACAAGACCTACAAATAGTTTGGAGAAATTCCACCCAGAGCTTACATTATTAAAATAATTAATTATTTCAATGGGGACCCTAAGTCTAAACTTGGGGAAATTAAATTATTAAAGTGAATTAATTTAATATGTGGGTGAGAATGTTGTAAGTGACGAGGATCAAGTTTTTTCTAATCTTAGCCATCGATTAGAGATTAGATCACAACCATTGATTTATCAACTAGAAAAGTATTAAAGAAATGCTTGGGGTAAGTTGGAGGATACACACAATGAGTCTAAGAGATCTAATTCTTCTGATGGAGCAGTGCTCGAACAAAGGTCAAATCTAAGTGATTCAGAGAAGTAGTGAGGGGCGGATGCAGTATTTAGTTGGAGGACCAAGAGTACATTGCAAAGCAAGTGCAGCAAAGATGCAGAGGAAGCATCGCAACCACCAGGAGAGGTGACATAGAACTCAGAGATGGTGATGTAGGCCCACGTAGGGGTCACGTAGGGGCAGCACAGAACCTCTGAGGGGTAGTCTAGAATCAGCTAGAGATCATGGTTTCTAATACGACAGGGCTTAAACTCAACTTTTGGAGTGGCAGATCAGCACAAAGGAAGGGTGATGTAGTCCATCAGCAGAACCCATGTAGGCTTATGTAGTGGAAGCGTGGAGACTACGCAGAGGAAACTGGGGTTTCACCAGTGTCTGATCTAGATATGTGGGACTTACAGAGTGAGGTAAAACTCATGATTTATCTTTTCTTGTCAAGGTTTTTTCTGTTGGGTGAGTTGGATTATGGCACCCTAGATGTACTTCGAATATTGTTGTTTAATAGTATAAACCCCCAAAACTATTGCACCAGTTTTCCCACATTGGGTTTTTCATGGTACATTTGCCTGAGAAATCCGTGTGTCCTTTGTCTGTATGCTTTACTTATTCTTCAGTACTTGATTTGTATAATTTTGTAGGTTGCATTTTATTTTTTTTGATGTTTTCCTGAAT
The DNA here is from genome assembly GCA_034641835.2 of Pinus albicaulis. NCBI lineage: Eukaryota > Viridiplantae > Streptophyta > Pinopsida > Pinales > Pinaceae > Pinus > Pinus albicaulis. The sequence continues at coordinate 24,484,709 of CM076583.1, read as the reverse complement.
TATTCAGAAAATAACTTGTTAATTAAAGAAAACAAGTGGGAAAAGTAAATCAGATTTACTACAGTAGGGTTTATGGTTTAGATTCAAAAATTTTCACACGGTATCATAGTTGTTGTAGATCAGGTAGAGTTAAATCCATCAGTGAAGAGAAGAATATAAATTTTTGTTGTGGGAAGGCATTTTTCCCGAGTTATAGCGTAGATCCAGGAAGAGGAAAGGAAGGGTGATGCAGTCACAAAAGGGGCTCATGCAGAGCCTGCATCAGCCAGTTGGGGTGACGTTGTAGCTGTAGCAGAGGAAACACAGTGTTTGTTGGGTCAGCACAAAGGTTTGAGGCTTCATCTTTCTGGTTTCCATGGTTGGAATAGAAGTTTGTTTTTCTTCAGGAGTTTTTGGTGGGGCATTATTTATGTCGGTGCAAAACAATGCCTAGTGAGGTTGTGACAAAGTAGAGGGAACTAGTTCCTCAGAAGACTTCTTGCCAAGAAGTCTAGATCTAGTGCTAATCAGCAGTAAAGAGTGATTGGAGAGGGTTGATTCGACATCAGATGGCAGATTATTTTCAAGAGGGAAATCATTTTTCAGAGGGATCCTGGTTCCTTAGAGTATTTCTAGCGCCAAGAAACCTAGATATGAGTTTTGCTGGGGTAGCAGGAAAATAGGGATAATAGAACTAGTTTGACATATTTTGTTGAGTAGAGATGGCCACACATGGATTGATGGATTAGGATAGGTTGGATGGAGCATCCAAATTTTTCATCTAGAAGGCCAGAATTGTGTCAGTACTAAATAAGCATCGTATCAAGCATCTCGTCGAGAGCGCATTTGTTATTCATGTTGACATTGATCTACTCAAGAATTATGAGGAAGCTCAAGCGAAGGCTAAGCACTTGATCATGGACAGAATCAAGGATCATGTGGTCTGACACATTGCTGAGAAGAACACAAAAAATGATATGTGGACTTATTTGACCGCATTATATCAGGGAACTTATGTTCAGAGAGGATGCTTCTCGAGAATAAGCTCGGATTATTCTAGATGTTGAAGGGAGAAGAGATTGACCCCTTCCTCATTAGATTAAAGGTGATTCGTGATCATCTAGTTGTCGTGGGGGCCACACCTGATGAAGGTCTTATGTTGAGGACTGCTCTGAATGCATTTTCTGAAAATTGGGATAAATTTTTCCAAGTCATTTTGGGCAGAGCGGTACTTCCAAGTTGGGAAAACATGTGGGAAACACTTCGACAAGAAGAGATCAGGAGGATGACAAAGGAAGGAATCATGAGCGGAGGGATCAATATCAAGATGGGGGAGGAGGAATATGCATCTCTCATATCTAAAGGACAACATGGGAAGTAGAGGAAGAAGAAGAAAGGCCTTTCAAAGGTCAGATTCTTCAGGTGTGGTGAATTAGGAAATTTCATCACAACATGCCTTATGAAAAAGAAGAGCAAAGAAGATTCTGATTCATAGGATGTCACAGCTAAGGACAATGATGGAGATGATGACGATGTGGCCATGAGTGCTCATGTGCCTCGGGAAAAGAGTTGGGGCGACATATATCTATAATTATTTTGAACTATAGATGTACGGGGAGGATCCTTGAGGTGCCCAAACTCTTGGATCGCATACGAGCTACGGGAACCCTTAATGACAGTAGCAGGAGGAATGGAGTCAGTTGGTGCGAGGAGGATGGAGAAATAATGACAGAGCTAAGATGTTGAAGACTGGATCAGTGTAGTGTAGAGGTAGTAGTAGCACAGAGATTGATGGACTTCAACAGCGCAGAGATAGTGCTTAAGCAGTGCGTGGCAGCAACAACGCAAAGCACCAGAGGGTCAACGTACATTAGCATCATAGGGTGCTTTAGTATCAAGGTGAACATAGGCTGACATGTATCTTAGGATTTTTTGTTGTTTTTTCAGTTGGTTACTTCTCGGCAACTGAGTTGTAGTGCATCATTTAGCAGCGGTAGTGATATGGGCAGCATGATGCAACATTTTGAGAGGGAGCTGCAATACAGATGAGGCAGTGTTAGTGGCAGTGACATCGGCAACAATATAGATAGCAGCAATGTAGTGGATGAGGGGCAATAGATGAGCATCAACAACGCAAAGGACCGATTCCATGGATCAGAGTAATGCTTCTGGTGATAAGTGTTGCTAGAGCACATTCCTCGCTAAGAGGGAGTGTGGATTTTTGGGTAGCATCGAATGTGATCTAGCTCCGAAACTTTGTGGAGGGGCTATAAAACATGAGATATCCAAGACACATAAATGGTTTGGATAAATTCCACATAGAGCTTAAGTTATTCAAATAATTAGTTATTTTAATGGGGACCCTAAGTCTAGACTTAGGGAAATTAAATAATTAAAGTGAAATAATTTAACATGTGGGTGAGAATGTTCTAAGTGACGAGGATCAAGTATTTTCTAATATTAGTCGTCAATTAGAGATTAGATCACGATCATTGATTTATCAACTGGAAAAGTATTAAAGGAATGCTTGGGGTCAGTTGGATGATACACACAGTGAGTCTAAGAGATCGAATTATTCTAACGGAGTAGTGCTCGGACAAAGATAAGATCTAATGATTCAAAAAAGCAGTGAGGGGCAGATGCAGTAATTGGTTGGAGGACCAAGAGTACATTGCAAAGAAAAGGTAGCAGAGATGCAGAGGAGGAAGTACAACCACTAGGAGAGGTGACGCAAATTCCAGAGAGGATGATGTAGGCCCACGCAGGGGCGACACAGACCCTCCAAGGGACAGTCCAGAATCTGCTAGAGATCTGGGTTTCTAAGCAGGCAGGGCTGAAACTTGATTTCCAGATAGGTAGATCAGTGCAGAGGAAGGGTGACGCAGTCCATAAGCCAAACCCACATAGGCTTAGGTAGTGCCAGTGTAGATACTGTGCAGAGGTAGCTGGGGTTTCATCAATGTGTGATTTGGACCTGTCATGACTCGTAGAGTGAGGTAAAACTCACAATTTATCTTTTCTTGCCGAGGTTTTCTCTGTTGGGTGAGCTAGATTATGGCACCCTAGATGCACTCGGAATACTGCTGCTTAATATAAACCCTCATAACTGTTGCACCAATTTTCCTGCATCGGTTTTTTCCAAGGACATTTGTCCGAAAAATATGTGTTTCCTTTTTTTGTGTGCTTTACTTATTTTTCAGCACTTGATTTGTTTAATTTTGTAGGTTGCAGTGTATTTACTTTAATGTTTTCCTGAATTATTCAGAAAATAACTTGTTAATTAAAGAAAACAAGTAGGAAAATTAAATCATATTTACCGTAGTAGGGTTTCTAGTTTAGATTCATAAATTTTCACAGTCCTCAGTTACCGGGACGATTTTAGCTCCAACATCACATGAACAAAGAGCAATACTGCACTTTCCTAAATGTTCCTCCTTCTACTTCCACAAATCTCTTGGTTGATTCCTTTGTTTTTCGTGTTTCTTTGTTTGTTTATTTTGAGTCGAAGGAGTCATGGATCTAGGCATCCGGAAATCCTTGGCAATATGAAATTCTACATGACCAAGATAAGAAGCCAAAGGATCTAATCTTCTATTTCACATGCTAGATTTCCAACTTCCTTGTACTATACCTACAATCAATGTTCTTATGTCCAAAAATGTTACAATAATAACATAAACCATTAAACAAACTTGTATACCTGAAGGAAGATCTCATTCTTTGTTGTCAAAACTGCTGCATGGATGTGTCAAATTTTGTCCTACAATAGGTTGCAACATGTCCAAACTGGTGACAATTGAAACACTCAATCTCATTCATTAAGGGAGAAAATCAATTATGATTTCTCCTTTGAATTTTTATACTATGATAGGGCCCTATATTACTAGTGTAGTCCCTTATTGTGGTTAGTGTAGCCCCCTTATTGTTATTTTTGTACCCATGTAGTCCCCATAGTGTTATTATTGTGCCCCATAATAGCCCACCATTGTTACTGTTGTGCCCTTACATTATTATTATTAGATCGGCTAGGATTATATTGTGGGCCCATGGCCTCCTATATATAGAAATGAGGTTTTGTCATTTGTGTCATCCAAGAATTTTTCATTTATGTAATCTAAAGGAGTTTTCCCCCTCGAAGTGGTTTATTTTTAAGTCGTTGATCTTTCTTTTCTTCTATTTTGTGAGCTGGTTTAATAACATTTGGTATCAGATCTTTGGATTCTAGAGTTTCACTGCTTCAAACAAGTCATCGTGTAATTTTCGATATAACATTCTTTCTACAAAGGTTTAGATGCCAAAAAAAAAACATTTTCAAATAAATCCTGAGGCAGTTCCTGTAAAAAATTTAGATCTTTGTTCGCAATATTTTCGGAGATATGATCTATGGAAATTATGTTTTTTGTAGGCTCCTAAATTTCATCTCAAAGAGGTGACCTTGGGAAAATTGTCATAAATCTCTCTCTCTGAGAATCAAATTGGAATGCTGTAAAAAGTGGCCAAAATTAAACGGACTTTAGTTTTCTATGTATCAATTTCAGATCCGTAGGAGGAAACAGTGACACATGGCACGCTGTACATGTTCACTCTACTTAACCAGTTCATAATTAGGTCATTGTGGGAGATTTTCCATAACTTTGCCTTAAAGAATCCAAATCAGTTTAGACATGTGGCATTGGAAATAAGATTAAGAGGGCTAATAAAGGACTGAAGATAAAATATTGGGGATCCAAAATCACAAAGATACATTGAATTCAATATCGAGCTCCTCAAAAGCAAGAAAAAGGTTTGTATTTTTTTTTTTAAATTGCATAAGTCTGTTTGAAAAATCAGGTTGAAGGGATTCCAGGGGCATAATGAAGCACAAATATTATTACTGGGTTCTAAAATGGCCCTTAAAAAGAATTCGACACCCATTAAGCCCTCATAAGGCTCTACTATGACTCATGAAGAGGAAGAAGTGCAACATGATATATCAAAATTACAATAACAAGTGCAAAAAATTTCGCTCTTGCAAAGAGTAACAAAAAATGAAATGGAAGCTAATAAGATGGATGGTTTGAAGAAATGCATGGAAGCTAAGATCGATATTTTGAAGAAATACGTGGAAGCTAAGATGGATGGTTTGAAGAATGGCATGGAAGCTAAGATGGATGACATGGAAGCTAAGGTGGATGGTATAGAAGGCAACATGGAAGCTAAGATGGATGGTTTGAAGAAATGCATGGAAACTAATATGGATGGTTTGAAGAAGGGCATGGAAGCTAAGATGTATGGTTTGAAAAATGTTATATAAGGCAATGTGGAAGATTTGAATAAAGCCATGGAAGGTTTTAAGGAAGGTTTCACAAAGTTGCTACAAGAAAAGCTTCATAGTGGCGAAAAAGTAGTAGAGGAAACTCATGATGAGAACAACAGAAATGTTATTCAAGATTTCATAGATTCTAATGTTGTATTAAATACCCACCATATTCCCAAGATAGATATGAGGAATTTTGATGCAAGGATCTGATAACTTGGATACTACAAATGGAGCAATAATTTGAGCCCCATAATACGCAAAACACACAAAAGGTACGCATTGCAACTTTATATTTAGAATAAAATAAATTTTTATGGTATCGATGGCTTTGTTCTCATAAACCATTGGTTAATTGGTCAATTTTTACGGAGGAAATGACAGCACATTATGAGGATACAAAGAGCAACACCTTCTTTAGCAAATTGACAAATCTCAATCAAAAGGGTTCAATGATGGATCACATTGAGGACTTCCAAAAATTGAATATAAGGGTAAATAATATTCTAGAGGAACATAGGATTGATGTCTTCATAGGGACTCTAAAGGATAACATCCAACATGAGGTTCAGCTTGGGGAACCTGATACATTGGAGAAAGCATTCAGGTTGGTAAGAAAAATTGAAAGCAAAATTACGGAGACAAGGAAGCCTACATGTTAATTTTGAACAACTAGGTCCAAACTCCATGTTTTTATGCTTAGATGAAGATACCAATATTTTTATTGGGTTCCTCTTTCGGAGAGGTGCAAGATCGATCTAAAGATCATCTTGATCCGATGAGCAGAACATTTATTTTGAATTTATTTTTAATCTATTCAAAATATGTGCAGGTCAGCTTTAAGGTTTTGTACCTCGGCAGATGTGTCACACACCCTCACTGATGGATATAAATAAGGTCAACGTTGGAGGAAATTTCACTCATCTCATCCTCACACATCTCTCTTGTCTCATCTGATTGGTTCGATAACCTTGGTGGCTTCTCTCTCTCCACACGTGGGAAATCTGGCAGCAGCAATTCTGAATTCTATCTAGGGTTTCTACGCAAACTTTGACCAATGTTGACTTTGGTCAACATAATGTCAAATCAACCTGAAACTCTCCCTAAACTTCAATTTCCTTAATTTTCATTTTCTGGCACTATTTCCGAGGCAAGACATTGACTTTGACTTTTCAGCATTGACCTAGATGCTGCTGCTGTTTGCGTTGACCGTTGAATTTTGAGTTGACCATTTGGTTGTCCTGAGGGTTGTGTAACATTGCTGGTTAGCTGACCATATCGAGACTTTGTTGGTTGAAGTATCTTTTTTACTGCTATAACGCACCAACACAAATATATATTTCTGGCTTGTCTTCTTTCGATCTACTGGTATGTTCTATCAACATTTTACTTTATTGTTTATGTGATTGTTGCCTGAAAATGAAGAGAAAGTAAAGTTGCATAAAGAATATAACATCTACATAAATTTACATGGTATCAGAACTGAGGTGAAGACAAAGCCCTAATTTGTAGCAATCACCGAAGAAGAGGATGGGTTCCTCAAACTACAATGGCTTCAAGGCTGATGACAAATTGACTGGGAAATATGACTTCCATGCTTGGAAGATGACATTGGATCTTATGTTGGAAGACCAATATGTCATGGACTATGTGCAGGGTAAAATCTAAGAGCCTCCATCCACTGCAACTGCTACTGCCAAAAAAGCTATCAAAGAAAAGCTGATGATCAAGGACTCAATTCACAAGAGTCTAGTTGCCTACATCTCTGAGCTGGGCACATCCAAAGAGATGTATGATAATTTGGTCCACATGTTCAAGGAAAAAAATGTGAATCAACTCCTATTCTTCAAGAATCAATTGAAGAATCTGAATAAAGGTAGGGATGATTATATTCAATCATATTTTCTGAAGCTGACCAAGATCAGGAACAATCTACTCGCTATTGGGGACACAATAGTTGATCGAGAGATCGTACTCACCGCACTTGGAGGGATCCCATCCGGATGGCATGAGTTCAACACTACCATTCTCAATAACAATGTGATACCTAACTTTGACGAAGTACTATTGAGATGCATACAAGAAGAGACAAGGATGAAGGAGTATGAAAATGAAGGAAATGATGCCTATGCTTCTCATTCTAGAAAGAAGAACTTTGGTGGTCCAAAGAAAAAAGGAAGAGCAGGGGCCCAAGGAAAGAAGGACAAGTGGTACACTTGTCATAGGCCATGTCACTATGCTAGAGAATGCCCTTTCAAAATGGATTCTCCTGATGGTGATGACAACAAGAACAACCAAAGGAATGGAAATCAAAGGAACAACAGGTTCAAGGGAAAGAGGAAGGCTCCCTACGGCGGAAATATTTAACCTTTCAAAAGGTCGAGAAATTCCAGGTATGACGAATCAAATGTTGTTGATAAAAGAAATGAATTCATTCTTGTATCTGCCCTCTTTGTTGCATCTCCACCCGACATTATGGATGTCTGGTTGATAGAGAGTGGTGCCTGTTGGTGTCCTGTGATCTAGCATATTGGTAGACAAAATGCACAGGGTAACATCAAACCAGCCTTTGGAGCCCTAGGACCTTGCCTTCTTGGACTTAGAGAGGGATCTCTCTATTTTTTTTCAAAGGATATGAACTTGTTTGCTTTGTAAGGTTGATTTTAGGCTAGTTATTAAGTGTGAGGTTTTGTTGTTTGTTTTGGTTGGGTATAATGATCAAGAAGCATAGGTAGAATGAGGAAATCTCTAAGTCATTGGATAATGGGGTCTAATGGAATTCATGATAAGTTCATCAATGGATCGGGGAGTATCATAGGGAAAATATAACTTGGTCAGTGGATCTTCAAGTTTTTAGGGATAATGAGATGGACATTAATTGTAAGACTGAAAAGTAGGACAAAGGGCAATCAAGAATCCTTTATCATATGTACTTCTCAACAAAGGGACTTAAATATTACAATCATAAAGGGGCAATCAATAGACAGGGTAAACCATAAATTCTATGATCCAACTACAACAGATAATTATTCAAGACAAACTTTTCCAATGAAATATAGAGGGCGAGAAACTCATTTAAGTTCTAGTGATTTCACCTTCAAGGACAGAAAACATTTAAGACACACATATAACAATAATCAGAGAAAGGGGAACTCCTAAACATCCTTGATTATATTTATGAAGATCTCTAAAACAATTAGTTAAGCAAGAACAAAGGTTATGATCAAAACAAAACCTCTTTGGCAGACTTTAAAGAATGGTACTTTAGAGAGAGACTCCAAAAACAGTGTTTTAGTGGCATCAAATAGCAAGGCTAGCCATAAATCATGCTTAATACTAATTGTATTCAACTATTTATGAAATAAACGAGCTTAGAGGGTCTAGAGAGAAATTAATAATTCTCTAAAATGTCCTAGCAGAAGAAAACATAAAGGCAATGAAGAATAAACAGAACTAAGGTGCTTTCAGAAGACATTTGTTAGTCTAAAAATTTTATTATACTACAACATAGAAAGGTGGAAACATGATGAAACAAGAAATAACAATAACATATTAGAATCACTTCACCAACAACCAAGCTCAGGGATCCAGTGATCTAGCCTCCTCCATCAACAAACAAATCAAGGCATCCACAAGTTCCAAGACATCAATTTATTTTCAACTTCCAAGAGACTATGTATTACTTTAAAGAATCATCAAATTCCAACAAGATAATGAGTTCAGATGTAGTATTTATGTTTCAAATGAGGAGGTGAAGCTAAGGTAGGTTTTAAGTGTCATTTATTATGGAGTTAATGAATTCCTAACTTTGAATACCATGCAAGGCTCAAGGTAGGAATATCTACAGATATTTCTCTGAATAATAACTTCTATCTTAACTTCCTAAGGAAAAATAGGTGAAATGTTTGACTTTAAGGCCTATTCATAACTTTTACAATAACTGTTTGACAGATAAAAATATCTCTGACTCAGTTCAATAACTGCCTGGTGCTTTATTGAAGGAAACAAAGCACTAGGTGGTAAAAATATCTTTTGAGAAGAGTAACTGCCACAGGCTAAGTCATTCGAATTTGTCTTGGGTTAATCTGTCCTTTGTTTTATCTTTAATCTCTATCATGAGGCCTTAAACTCTGTCTTTATGCTTTTACTATCTTTTTATATCATATTTTCTTCAATCTGTTTGATCTTTGTTTTGTTTATTTAATCATTTAATTTATTTATTTTGATCCTTTTGCCTTTATTCTTTTTGTCTTTCCATTGTCTTATTTTCTTTCTTTGACTTATGTTTTTTGGGCTAATACTTTTTTTTTTATTCTTGATTAGGATTAGCCCTCTAATATTTCTGCTTTCTTCCTTTCAATGTTTCTTTGACTGTCTATGTTTTCTGTGTGCAGGGGAAGCTGTCTTCGTGGCTGGAAGGTTTCATTGGATCCATCTATGATCATGCTTTGTCAATGGTAAACATTAGTGCGAACCCCCTGGCCATCTTTTATTGGAATTTACCTCTTGGAGCATCACCCAGAGGTGAATTTGGTCGTTTCTTGACCATTGGAATGCCCTTTAGGCATTTCGCCATTAAACCTGCACATACAAAACACACTTGTTAGTTGAAAAACCTGCGGGAGGGTTTACTGCTTTTTTAGGGGTTTTGAACTGTCGGGGGCTATTTGGAGAGGAGAGGGTGCAGAGGGAAAGGTTCCAAAGGCGGAACCAGAAGGAATGAGAGCAGAAATTTTTTGAAAAATGGCACGGAGGGAGGTGGTTTTGAAAAACCACAAGTGGTTTATCACGCGGATAGAAGGCGGTAAATGGTTTTGGCCAAACGGACACGATATATCCTAGCATGCGATGTGTGGCGGGCGAAAACTGCCCATTTCACGTGGGTTGCAAAACTTTAAACATGGCGCCACTTTATCTGCAATATGCATCTTGGTCCGTTGGATCTCGGGTTTGGAGATCAACGGTGCGGAATGGCTCAGGGGAGTGGCGAGTAGGTTTCGGGAGTGGAGCAGTGGGGTCAAGGATGGGTGACGTGGCGAGTTCTGATTGAATGGCGGGATGGGGCCCGGGGTGGACAAGTGGAAAATCATGAACAGGCGCGAAGTATAGTGGAGAGCGGGACCCATATTAAATATTTTTTTAAGGGTTAAGGAGCCCTTTATAAGATTTGGGGGTGTATAAAAATAAAAGGGGCGGAGAGGAATTTCCACAGGGAAAAGGGCTTAGGGATAAGCGAAAGGGCGAGGTTTCATGGGTAAAAGGGGTTGGGGCTTTAGAGAAGAAGGGCTTAAGGCCTATTTCATCAAAAGGCTAATTTTATACAAAAAAACAGGGTTTAATGCATAATTCAAAGGGCCCGATAGACTAAACTTAGCTTAAAACAATGTAAAAAGGGAGCTTTTTACATTGTTTAATATGTCAAAGGAAAAAATGATGAATGAAGGGGTTTTATGAGGGTTTTGAGGAAAGGGGAAAATGGGTTTTTCGGAGGAAAAAGGCCATAAATGAGAGTGAGGGTGAGGCAATGGAATGAGGCAAACACACCTAATAATGAAGTCCTTTTTGCAGCAGTGAGGTAGAACTTTAAAAAAGGAAAAGAGGGAGAAATTTAGTGAAGCATTTTGACTTAGGATAATGAAGGCAGTGAGATTTCTGAAACTCACAATATTTCTCAAAATCTTGTTTTCAGAAATATAGGATCATAATTTAGTCATCTTTTGATATCAGCAAAAATTACTGATGACTAACAATGGCTCCACTTGAGGAGGGAAGCTCCCTTTTGGAGGTGTCCAGAACTTTCAGTTTATCAAATCTCTGAGTTCTTGCAGACCAGTGTCTTTTCCATTGGGAAGATTTCCCTTCTTTTCACTTGCTGATATTCCTTTGAAGTGATGATCTTAACAATCTACAACATATGATTTCTTTCAACAGAATTTCTACCTACCTAACCTACTTATCCTAACATTTTTTCCTCTTTGAGTGCACTTGAACTGGAAAACTCTTGACATTTTTATTTTTAAAAAACAGAAATAAACTATCTACTTCTATCCTTATTGCTTCCAAGAGTTCAGATTAAACTAGTGAACTCTTTTTATTCTCTACCTAAAACTATTTGACTGCCAAGATTAAGTTGTTTGGCAGTCTTGATTCTCTAAAATACTGACAAAAATTTTAAAGCATGGTCCAAATCAGGATTAGGCAGTCTGACTTACCATGGTTGTGGCATTTGGAACAAGCTGCACACAATCATTATTTTGCATAAAAGTAAAATAGAAATATAAGGGTTATAATTTATCATTTTGAAAATGCATCCTCATCTTTCTCTTTGGTTCTGTTTTGAGCATGTGGAACCAGTATCTTTCATTTCCTAATCTATCATTTCTTATAAGCTAAGCTTGAATAATTTTGACAATCATTGTTTTCACTAACTTATCAACATAAATTTAAAGCATGTTCATCCATGATTAAGCTAGATGATTGAACAAGATATCATTTTGAATCATTAGTGGCATTTAGGCTTACACACTTTTAGTAGTACTATTTTTTGGGTATGGGGCTATACCTCTTTTGAATATGCCCTCTTTTTCCTTTTCTTTTATTGTTTTTGTATTTCTTGTTTTCAAGATTTTCTCATGCAATGTTTATGTACAATGAATGAAAATTTTATACTAAGGGCTTTTACAAAAATGGTATTTGAGAATCATGTCCTCAAAAGGATCTCCTAACATACTTTCTCCATTCAGCTTTTGTAGACAGATATCATAGTTACCTCTTTTTGAAAACATGGTACAAATATTTTTCCAAAAATTTTCGAAAAATCCATGCTTTTCTTGGAATTTCTTTGAGTCTTGCTTCCCAAATCTGTTTTTGTCAAAGGTCCTCCTTAGGTGTAATATTCCGTGTGCGGGTAGGGCCCGCAGCCACGTGTCCGGCGCTATGTAACGAGGGGTGCTGCGCAAGGGCCCTCGCCTTCAGATGCTCCAGTGGGGTTAGGCCCACCCTTAACACCCTGGGATGCCACCCTCACTAACAATTCGAGCTTTTGGTGTAGTGGTTGGATCTACATGGTATCCAAGCCGAGGTCTCAAGGTTGAGACTCCCAGAGCGTGGTGGGTTGTAATATCCCGTGTGCGGGTAGGGCCCGCAGCCATGTTTCCGGGGCTATGTAATGAGGGGTGCTACACAAGGGCCCCCGCCCTCAGATGCTCCGGTGGGGTTAGGCCCACCCTTAACACCCTGGGATGCCGCCCTCACTAACAATTCAAGCTTTTGGTGTAGAGGTTGGATCTACTAGATCGACCAATTCCCCAGTGACATTCCAATGCATTCTCGGGCTGTTTAGCAGAGATTGCAGGTGTTGTTTAGCACAGGGTGTTCCTGGGAAGGAATCCCTCCTCTTTCTTTGAGTGATCTCTAAGGAATAGGTTTTTACTTCATTATACATCAAGCTTAAGTGCCATTTCCTTTTTCTACTTTCTACAGAACATTCATGTTCAAAAAACTGCAGTTTTCTGAAGATCAGTTTGGAGGGTAGAAGTTGTCTTCAGTACTTCAGTTGGAGAATGAGGTGAGGGATTATTCCCATCACTTGGGCTTATAGTTTAGCACTCCCAGACCCATGTACAATGGGGAGAATCATGCTCCTAATGGGTTGTCCCAATACCTCCAACACTCTCCAAATAGTGCTCCCTATAAATGTACAGACATCAGCAATACAAGGAAGCAATATGTAATGAAAACAAGCTGTCATAAGACAACTAGAGAGTGGGTCACTGCTCCACTCATGGGACCAATGTAGTGAGCCTCCTGCCTGCATCAGAACTAAAAACAACAAGTGCTTTCCCCGCCACTTGTTTGCTGCCACAAACATCTCACAAGATAAAAACATGAAAATATAGATTGGTGCCAATGGTGCACACCACGAAGCATGTGTCCTCCCCCACAAACCATCATAAAAATAGCCACCATATTAGGATGCCACCCTTCAATATTGAGCTTTTGGTCAATATTGGAGCTTTCTTTGTCTGTCTACCCTCTTTGAAGAGGCTTTTCATGGATCTAGAATATGATGAGGTAAAACTCATCTTCTTCATCTTCATCTGATCTTCTTGGACTTAGACTCACAGGCTGAGCCAAGAAAGTATCTTTGATACCACTATAATATCCCCAAATTGGAACAGCTAGCAAGGCATGACTGGAAAATGAATTTTCCAGTAATGGCTGCTATAGGAATTGAAACCAAGACCTGGATCCCTTAGAACAATGTGTCTAAGTGCTAGATCCAAGTGGAGGCTCCAAAGAAATTTTTCTAAGTGGGTTAAACAGATCTCCCACACGTAGATGTCCTCAAAATGGTGCCCGATGAAGGGGCTGCAGCAATACATGAACACAATATTGTAAACATAGCAAATATGCTCATGACATAGGAGTGATCAATATTCAGCCATCCTTTTATTAATATATCAGCAACAATATACAAAATATCATGAGGGACAAGCCACTCAAGCTATAAGAACAAGTATCTAATGATTAAAACAATAGATACATGAGATGCTGCAACTATATAGAATATAGAAGAGAGGAATAACCTGTTTCTAAGTTTTTTAATAACCCAACATTTCGGACTTCCTAAGTGAGTCCATCATCAAGGGTAGACGCCAAATGTACTTTGAAATGTTGAGAGGAATAGGGCAAATGAATAGAGGAATAAATAGTGAATAACGAGGAGTTTATAAATGTTGGTTTTGAATGATAATTAAAAATGCATCTAAATGTAATTTAATTATAAAAAATTTTATTTGAATTATGAATTTATTTAAAATTATGTCTTAATTTGAAATAATTTATAATTAATTAATCTACTATTTTTATTTTTATTTATTTTAGAAAATTTTATAATTAATTAGACTACTAATTTGTTTGATTTAATTTAATATATTTTAAAATAATTTATATAATTAATTAATCTACTATTTTATTTGTTTAATTTATTTTATTTATTATTAATTTATTTTATATTTCTTTGATTGAAATATAAGGTATTAATCGAAGTTGAATCATTCTTGAATTAAAGGTAAAATTTTATTCATATTTAATTTGTTGAATTAATTTATTTATTTATATTTTTTTTTTAATTTATTTATATATATATTTAATTACTTTTATTTATTTATTGTGTCTTGAGAGGTTTGATGTATTAGGGGTTTCCACGTGTTGCTAATAAGAAGTGCATCATCATGATTTATGTTGTTCCTCCTTTTTTCAATTTCTTTGGCTTCTTTGATTTTTCTCTTTAGGTAATGGTCCTCTTTAGAGACAAGTTTGGCATCCTCCCTTCGTATGTAATGTGAGGATGAGAAGGCATGCTCTGCTAAGGTGGATTTGGCTGTTATGTTCCGAGATAAGTCAGCAGCATGTTCTTTTAGTCTAATGTTAAGGGATCTACCTGTTTCACCAATGTATTATTTACCACAAGAGCAAGGTATAATGTAAACTCCTTTTTGTAGCCAAGGATTTATAGGGTCCTTAGCAGAGTCTACCATATTTAAAATAGTATTAGGGGGAGTGAAGACAATTTTAATGTTATGTTTGTTGAGAATTCTAGAGATTTTATCAGTTGTTCCTTTTATGTATGGTAAAGAGATTTTAGAGATGTCAAAATATTTTTTGAAGTTATTTTTATTAAGGGTTTGGTGAATGGTTTTGTTAATGACATGTTTATTATATCCATTTTGTTGAAAGAAATGGCGGAGATGGTTTATCTCATGTTCAACAGAATGGATATAATAAACATGTCATCAACAAAACCATTCACCAAACCCTTAATAAAAATAACTTAAAAAAATCTTTTGACATCCCTAAAATCTCTTTACCGTACATAAAAGGAACAAATGATAAAATCTCTAGAATTCTCAACAAACATAACATTAAAATTGCCTTCACTCCCCCTAATACTATTTTAAATATGGTAGAATCTGCTAAGGCCCCTATAAATCCTAGGTTACAAAAAGGAGTTTACATTATACCTCGCTCTTGTGGTAAAGAATACATTGGTGAAATAGGTAGATCCCTTAACATTAGACTAAAAGAACATGCTGCTGACTTATCTCGGAACAGAACGGCCAAATCCGCCTTAGCAGAGCATGCCTTCTCATCCTCACATTACATACGAATGGAGGATGCCAAACTTGTCTCTAAAGAGGACCATTACCTAAAGAGAAAAATCAAAGAAGCCATAGAAATTGAAAAAAGGAGGAACAACATAAATCGTGATGATGGACTTAGTATTAGCAACATGTGGAAACCCCTACTACATCAAACCTCTCAAAACATAAAAAACTAATAATAACTTGGTATGAATGCAACATGTTTAAAAAAAAAACAAAACAAACAAACATAAAAATAAATAAAAGTAATTAAATAAATATATAAATAAATAAAATTAAAAATAAAAATTTATTTATAAATAAATAAATTAATTCAACAAATTAAATATGAATAAAATTTTACCTTTAATTCAAGAATGATTCAACTTCGATTAATACCTTATATTTCAATCAAAGAAATATAAAATAAATTAATAATAAATAAAATAGTAGATTAATTAATTATATAAATTATTTTAAAATATATTAAATTAAATCAAACAAATTAGTAGTCTAATTAATTATAAATTTTTCTAAAATAAATAAAATAAAAATAGTAGATTAATTAATTATAAATTATTTCAAATTAAGACATAATTTTAAATAAATTCATAATTCAAATAAATTTTTTTATAATTAAATTATATTTAGATGCATTTTTAATTATCATTCAAAACCGACCTTTATAAACTCCTCATTATTCACTATTTATTCCTCTATTCATTTTCCCTATTCCTCTCAACATTTCAAAGTACATTTGGCGTCTACCCCTGATGATGGACTCACTTAGGAAGTCCGAAACGTTGGGTTATTAAAAAACTCAGAAACAAGTTATTCCTCTCTTCTATAATCTATTTCACTTGTATGGATTCTCTTTTTAACTATATAGAATGCCGAAGAGCAGTGACTGCGTAGTCTATATTAGTGTATCTGCTGCTGCAAATGTATATACATGAAATATGGCTAAAGGAAACAAAATAAATGCCCAATAATGAAGGTATGCGCTCAATACAATATTTCTAGCCAACCCGGAGAGGATTGCTAGAAATGTCGGAATCATACAATGTGACAAATAACCCTGGAGTTATTATGTCACTACAACTAGATATGATATGAGGCTATGACAAATCTAAAATACTGATGTCCTCCTCCAATGGTATCTCTGGTTAGAAGGTTGATCCCTCCACTCAGAAATAAACCCTCCTGATGAGCTCAATAAACCCTCCCAGCAACTGCCTCTGAAGATAACGCAGTATGAGACTGAAACTGCACTGTGAGGGGAAATGGATGGTTAGCCTGATGCCAAAAATATGGAAATATGCCCAGGAATCTCTCTTGATGATCCTCCAATGGATATTCAAGCTCCTCCACTGAAAAACAAGCTGGAAATGACTCAAAGAGATCCTTTGTTGCTGCACCCTACAACACAATGTTTTCCTGCTACAGGAATAACGCAGTAGTTGAAGGAAGTAGCTGGCCAAAATGAAAAAATGAGGAAATGTAGCTCAAGAACCTTTCCTTCCCTGAGGATGAGGTAGGGATTCCCACTTGAGAACACCCTTGTGCTAAACAACACTGCAACCTTGCAAAACAGCAAGAGGAAGCAAAGTCTAAACAGACCAAAGCAAATAATAATCCAAGCATGTATACAATGGCTATGCTCCTCTCCATATATAGCAAGTGCTCCTCTCCAAAATGGGTCCCATCCATATGTGCAACCTAGCCCATGCAAGTTGTCCTCCATTCAAACTACACAGTCCATCATGGAGATGAAATGTATCTAGATAGTGCTTGTGGACTTGGTCAAATATGATTGAGTCAAGATGATTAAACCCTGTTCACACCGGTAGGTGTTCAATCCAGTTGCTTATTCTTCCCCTTTTCACATTAGGAATGTTATTTTTCCTCCTAAAGAGGTTAATGGGCCTCCCTACCCATTTTATTCATCTACTGCTAACTATAATGTTCCTTTTAGCTTGAGGCTAAAAATTGGGAACATTACATTAGGTAAAAAAGGTATTCTTTATCAACTTCAAAATAGAGGATGATGTCATCAATGCATATCATAGTGAAGAAGTTGAAATCAGGGCCATGACTCCTTGGAAGATATTTTCAGAACTTCTTGGCCCTAGAAGCATTTGGTCAAACATGCAGCTTTCCCAAGGAATTTTGAAAATGTCCTTATGCTGATTGATCTGAAATGGTATCATCTGATGGTAACCTGAAACATTATTATGAAATGACACTTTGTTAGAAATTTCTACCCTTGGCATAGGATGATTTATTTTGGAAAAAGGGTATTTGGATTTCATGGAGGTTTTGCCTAGGTACCTAAAGTCTACACACCACCTGTAACCTTTAGTTTTCTTTGTTAATGACATAATTTGTCCAAGGGTTTCATGGTATTTCTTTGAAGATGACCCCTTTTGAATAATGTCAGGGTTACAAGGCTTTAAGCTTTCTTTTCTACATGGAAAAGTATTTTGAAACTTCTTGCACAGTCTTATGTATTTTAGCTTTGTGTATAATGACAAGGTTCTAGATAACTTAATCATTTTGGGTTTTCCTAGGCTGCCTACATTATACTCCTCTATTTCAGTTTCAATAAATACTTCTTTAGGATTCATAGCAACATTTGTGAAAAAAACTTCTTCTGAAGGGACAAAACTCTTTGATGATAAGGTATCTATGTAAGGCAAAAACATAAGACTCTTTTGATCCAGATTTCCAAAGTTTTTTTTTCTGTGAGGGTATTTCACCATTTCTGGATTAGAAAAAGGGAACAATTGTGTTCTTGAGGTTTTTCCTTCATTTGAGCAACCTGATTTGTGTTCTAAACTGATCTTTGGTTTTGAGATTTTATTTTTAATTTGCAGAAAATCAAGTCTAGTTTTATTTATGGAGTTTTTCAGAGCTGCCATAGTTTTGTGAGGGTTGGGGAGGGTCTTTATTATTTCCCCACTTGTTCATGAATGTCTGGTAGAGGGATAGGAGATCACATATGCTATTAGGAGTTAAGCTTTTAAACCATTTTTTGGCTTCTCCTCCTAAACTTTAGGCAAATATTCTCATCTTAATGGTCTCTTCTTCTATTTCCATGTAATCAAAGGCATCATCCATTCTATCTACATGTTGTTGGGTAGTAGTAGATTCAATTCCAGTGAAATGGGGAATTCTGGATTAATAATCATTTGGTAAAGGAACCAAAGGTTGTGGTAACACTAATGGGGTATACCATGTTGCCATGGTGGGAGCAAATGGGGGATTTACAAGAGGTGGGTTTGTGAAAGGGAATGTGGAATAGGAGGGAGTGTTTTGAATAGTAGATGTGTGGATGGGTGTGGTGGAAGCAGTTGGACCAGCAAACTAATTTTGAGCATATTTTTTATGGAAAGAGTTGAAGTGATGGAGAATCTAAAAATCAGGGGGAGTGGAAGGAGAGGCTTCTCTACTAAAACTCTGTTGCAAATCTATGGGTTCAAGGTCAATTTGTTTAATATTACTATGTGACTTGGTTCTAAATAGGTTCTTTGAATGGTGCAAGTCAAACTGAGGATATTTTAAGACTGTAAGGTGTTCAGGGACAGATCTTGTTCTTTGGATAGTCCTATTAGTAGTTAAATTTCCAGCTCTAGAAGTTTGCCAGAAAATATTTTCTAGATCATCAACTATAGTAGGGGGATTAGGATTTGGATGAGATTTGGTATTGATCCTTTGTGAAGACAGATTTCAACTTCAAAATTTGGAGAGGCTGAAAGCTTTGGGACTGTTTTCAGAAGCTTAACCTCTCACAGTGTTTAGTAAACTGCTAAAATATGGGACTAAGCTTTTAAACTTCTTAGGACTGATTTGATATAATCCTAAGGGAATCTAAAAAAAACTAGTGAAGTAATAGGCCTACTAGGGCTAGTGGAGTCTCCAGGTGGAAACTTTTAGTTGTTTTGAAAGTAAAATATGTATGGTCCACCACCAATAATTGACAAAAAACCAATCTAGGGATTTTTTGGGATTTTATGAGTTTCTTTTCTATATTTCTAAGGTTTGTAAGAGTATTTTACACCTGAATCGTCATTTAGCTAAGATGGTGAAACAAACAAAGTCTACTCTCGGTTATCAATTGATTTTGTTAAGCTTAACTGAGGGTAAAATTAATCTATAAGAGTTTCTGAAATCCTAAGTTATACTTATATTGTCACTGACTCAGAAGGTCCTATTATGATCATTATTGTGGTATTAATGGTTGTGAAGTGGTTATGAATGGATGGATACTAATGGATACAAAATGTTTTAGCTTAAGATTTACTCAAGAGGTCCCATCGTGATCACCATTATGTTGGTGTCCTATGATTTAGCAGATTGGTAGACCAAATGCACAGGGTAACATCAAACCAGTCTTTGGAGCCCTAGGACCTAGCCTTCCTAGACTCAGAGATGGATCTCTGTATTTGTTTGCAAAGGATATGAACTTGTTTTCATTGTAAGGTTGATTTTAGGCTAGTTATTAAGTGTGAGGTTTTGTTGTTTGTTTTGGTTGGGTATAATGAACAAGAAGCATAGATAGAATGAGGAAATATCTAATTCATTGGGAAATGGATAATTTCATCAATGGATTGAGGAGTATCATAGGGAAAATCTAACTTGGTCAGTGGATCTTCAAGTTTTTAGGGATAATGAGATGGACATTAATTGTAAGAATGAAAAGTAGGACAAAGGGAAATCAAGAATCCTTTATCATATTTACTTCTCAACAAAGGGACTTAAATATTATAAGCATGAAGTGTCAATCGATAGACAGGGAAAACCATAAATTCTGTTATCCAACTACAGCAGATAATTATTCAATACAATTTTTTCCAATGAAATATAGAAGGCGATAAACTCATTTAACTTCTAGTGATTTCACCTTCAAGGACAGAAAACACTTAAGACGCACATATAACAATAATCAGAGAAGAGGGAACTCCTAAACATCCTTGATTATAGTTATGAAGATCTCTAAAACAATTAGTTAAGCAAGAACAAAGGGTATGATCAAAACAAAAACTCTTTGGTAGACTTTAAAGAATGGTACTTTAGAGAGAGGCTTCAAAAACATAGTTTTAGTGGCATCAAATAAGTAGGGCTAGCCATAAATCATGCTTAATACCAACTGTATTCAACTATTTATGAAATAAACGAGCTTAGGGGGTCTAGAGAGCAATTCAGAATTCTCTAAAATGTCCTAGCAGAAGAAAACATTAAGGCAGTGAAGAATAAACAGAACTAAGGTGCTTTCAGAAGACATTTGTTAGTCTAAAACTTTTATTCTAATGCAACATAGAAAGGTGGAAACATAATGAAATAGGAAATAACAACAACAGATAAGAAGCACTTCACCAACAACCAAGCTCAGGGATCCATTGATCTAGCCTCCTCCATCAACAAACAAATCAGGGCATCCACAAGTTCCAAGACATCAATTTCTTTTCAACTTCCAAGAGACTATGTATTACTTTAAAGAATCATCAAATGCCAACAAGATAATGAGTTCAGATGCAGTGTTTATGCTGCAGATGAGTAGGTGAAGCTAAGGTAGGGTTTAAGTGTCATTTATTACAGAGTTAATGAATTCCTAACTTTGAAGACCATGCAAGGCTCAAGGTAGGAATATCTGTAGATATTTCTCTAAATAATAACTTCTCTCTTAACTTCCTAAGGAAAAATAGGTGAAATGTTTGACTTTAAGGCCTATTCATAACTTTTACAATAATTTTTTGACAGATAAAAATATCTCTGACTCAGTTCAATAACTGCCTAATGCTTTATTGAAGGAAACAAAGCACTAGGTGGCAAAAATATCTTTTGAGAAGAGTAACTACCACAAGCTGAGTCATTCGAATTTGTCTTGGGTTAATTTATCCTTTTCTTTATCTTTAATATCTATCATGAGGCCTTAAAATCTGTCTTTATTCTTTGACTGTATGTTTATATCATATTTTCTTCAATCTGTTTTATCTTTGTTATGTTTATTTAATCAATTAATTTATTTCTTTTGATCCTTTTGCCTTTATTATTTTTGTCTTTCCGCTGCCTTCTTTTTCTTTGACTTCTGCTTTTTGGGCTAATCCTTTGTTTTTATTCTTTGATTAGGATTAGCCCTCTAATATTTCTGCTTTCTTCCTTTCAATGTTTCTTTGACTGTCTGTGTTTTCTGTGTGCAGGGGAAGTTGTCTTCATGACTGGAGGGTTTCATTGGATCCATCGATGATCATGCTTCGTCAATGGTAAACATTAGTGTGAACCCCCTGGCCATATTTTATTGGAATTTACCTCTTGGATCATCACCCAGAGGTGAATTTGGTCGTTTCTTGACCATTGGAATGCCCTTTGGGCATTTCTCCATTCAACCTGCACATACAAAACACACTTGTTAGTTGAAAAACCTGCGGGAGGGTTTATTGCTTTTTCAGGGGTTTTGAACTGTCAGGGGTTGTTTGGAGAGGAGGAGAGGGTGTAGAGGGAAATGTTCCGAGGGCGGAACCAAGAGGAATGAGAGCGGAAACTTTTTGAAAAATGGCGTGGAGGGAGGTGGTTTTGAAAAACCACAAGTGGTTTATCGAGCAGATAGAAGGCGGTAAATGGTTTTGGCCAAACAGATGCGATATATCCCAGCATGTGACACGTGGTGGGAGAAAACCACCCATTTTTCATGGGTCGTAAAAATTTAAACCTGGCGCTACTTTATTTGCGATATGCATCTTGGGTCGGCCATGGAAGACAAAGGTTTCAATGTGGCATTCATTGATGGAAAGGTGCGCATGTGGAAGAAGAGCTTCAAGGAAGCTATCATGATTCGATTTAGAGTTGATACACTCTACCAGGTTGGAGGAAGTCCACTGGGAGCGATGACATGTGATACTATCCAACAGACTGAACTTATATGGCACCGAAGGTTTGGACACCTTCACTACAAGGCCCTTCCCGAAGCAAGGAAGGTGGTGACGGGGATGCCTGAGTTCTCAAATAATCATGAAGCTGTATGTCAGGGTTGTGCCGAAGGAAAACATAAAAGGGGACATCTCCCCTCAAGTGTCATAAAGACATCTGATGTCTTGCAATTAGTACATTCTGATCTAGCTGGTATACTGCCCGTGACATCCTTGGGAGGATGTTCTTATTATATGACGTTCATAGATGACTTCTCTCGCAAAACCTGGATATACTTCTTGAAGAAGAAGGATGAGGCTTTCATGTGGTTTTGTACCTTCAAAGCCTTGGTGGAAAATCTGACAAGGAAGAAGATCAAGATATTGAGGACCGATAATGGCACTGAATATGAGATGAACGAGTTAAAGAACTTTTGTAGAGAAGTTGGCATCAAGAGGGAGACCACAACTGTCTATACTCCTGAGCAAAATGGCATTGTTGAATGAAATAATAGGACGATTGTGGAAGCTACCCATGCCATGCTATGTGACCAGGGTGTACCAAAGTTTCTATGGGGAGAAGCTGCGAACACTGCTGTGTACATACAAAATCGATGCCCGCATTCCGCTCTGGACTCCAAAAATCCTGAAGAGGTTTTTACTGGTAAGAAACCTGATGTCTCACATTTTAGAGTTTTTGGATATCCTGTTTATTTTCATGTGCCAAAAGAGAAGAGGAGCAAGATGGATGCTTCTAGAAAGAAGGGAATGTTTGTGGGATACAACGAAACTTTGAAGGCCTATAGATTTTATGTGCCTGGTCAAAGGGAAGTGGAGATATGCCACGATGTCACTTTTGATGAAGATGCTTCCCTGAGGAAATTAGGAAATCTTCCAAGATCTGAGGAAGATCATGAAGCAAGGCCTGGAAATCAAGAAGAACCGAAGGATGAGACGATGCCCAATGTTGAAGAACCAATGGACCCAATTGATCCACCTCCTTCACTAGGGAAGATACCATCATGGCTCAGGGACACTATTGAGGATGCCAAGGGACATATGGCCCCAAGGGGGACATTCCGTGAAAGCAAGAAGCTGAGTAGATACCAAGGGTATGTAGCAACCATGAGTACTATTGTACAATCTGAGCCTGGATCTTTTAAGGAATCCGTAAAGCATAAAGTCTGGAAGGATGCTATGCACGAAGAGTATGAGTCCATAATGAAGAATGATGTCTGGGATGTGGTTCCAAGACTAGAGGACAAAGCAGTTGTCACCTCGAAATGGCTCTATAAGATCAAGCATGGATCTGATGGAAGTGTTGAAAAATTCAAGGCAAGATTCGTTGCCCATGGATTCTCTCAAAAGGAAGGCATAGACTATGATGACATATTTCCACCTATGGCCCGATATACCACCATTCAATCTATCATATCCCTTGCTGCTACACAAGGATGGAGTCTTCATCAGATGGATGTGAAGACTGCATTCCTGCATGGTGCGATAAAGGAAGAGGTGTATGTAGAGAAACCTCTAGGGATCGAAGTCCAGGATTGGGACACCCATGTCTGTAGGTTGAAGAAATCCCTCTATGGGCTGAAGCAAGCACCCAAAGCTTGGTACGAGAGGATAGATAGCTACCTAATGAAGCTAGGCTTCACTCGTAGTAATGCTGATCCAAACCTTTACTTCAAGGTTGATAAAGAGAAGCCTATAATTCTAGTGTTGTATGTGGAAGACCTCTTCCTGAAAGGTGCTGACCCTCTCATTCATCAATGCAAGAGGGAGCTCGCTGTTGAGTTTGAGATGAAGGGCCTAGGACTGATGCACTACTTCCTAGGCCTAGAGGTTTGGCAGAGACCTGGCGAGATTTTACTTTCTCAAGGAAAATACATTGTGAAGCTTCTGGAAAGATTTGGTATGGTGGACTGTAAGTCCGTGTCGACACTGATGGAGCTCAACTTTAAGAATTTAAGTGGCAGCGCTACTGGGCCCATGTTAGCAAATCCTACTGAGTATCGTCAACTCGTAGGGTCCTTGATGTTCTTATTGAACACCCATCTAGACATATGCTTTGCAGTAAACACTTTGAGTCAACATATGGTTGAGCCTCATCACACTCACTGGGTTGGTGCCAAGAATCTTATGAGATATCTTCGGGGCATGATAAACCATGGGTTGAGATATTCTTCCGGGAGCGTGACACTCCTTGGATGTACTAATGCCGATTGGGTTGGCAGTGTGGTGGATCATAAGAACACATCGGGATTCTTCTTCACACTTGGTTCTGATTTGATATCATGGATGAGAAGGAAGCAGAAGTCGGTGGCTTTGAGCACTACGGGGGCCTAATACATTGTAGTGAGTATGGCCTGTTATGAAGAATTATGGTTGCAAAATCTCTTCAGTGAGCTGTTTGGGCATGTGCTATATGCCACTTTGATACTTCGTGATAACCAGAGTGGGATTCAGTTGTCTGAGAATCTCGTGTTCCATGATCGATCCAAGCATATTGATATCAGGTACCACATTATCTAGGATACGGTACAACGAGGCATCATAAGGCTCGATCATATAGGAACTGATGTGAAGGTCGCGGATATTCTCACAAAGCCCCTGGGGAAGGTCAAGTTCCTAACCTTCTGTGAGAATCTTGGTATCGTGGAACGATCCTATTCTGAGGGTCTTGTTGGACGATGAGCTCTACGAGCTCTGGGGGGATTTAGGGATAGCTTCTCAAAGCTATAAGCAAGAACATGACTAGGCCTGCCGATCCTTATTGGTGTGCATCTGCCCCATTGTTGTGATGATTGAGTTGGTTCACCTCTCATTATCTGTGCCCCGTATGCATCCTACCCATTGAGTTTAGTGCTCATGGGAAGTACCTCTCATTTGGCCAGTGAGGTGGGAAAAGATAGAGACTATTATTAAAGACTGATGGACGCATCAAATATTTTCACTCTCTATCTAGGATGGCATGGTCCAACCACTTGATCTGGGATCAAGTCTAGTGAGGTTTCAAACCTCCTACTGACTTGGGGTCAAATAAACCAACTTCAGGTTGGTATGAGACTCTTTGTGAGTCCTACAGAGGTTTCAGACCTCTAGGCTGAATCTGTTAGCCGGGAATGATGTCTTTGTGACTGACCCAAATCTGTTCTGAAATAAAGAAGCTAGCAAAGAAAGTTACGGCAGGATGACGCACGATGTTTGGATTGCATAGGTGGATGGAGTTCTCCCTAGTTGAGAGGGAGTGTTAATTTTGGAAAACTAGGTCCAAACTTCATGTTCTGATGCTCAGATGAAGGTACCAATATTTTTATTGGGTTCCTCTTTTGTAGAGGTGCAAGATCGATCTAAAGATCATCTTGATCCGATGAGCAGAACATTTATTTTGAATTTATTTTTAATCTATTCAAAATATGTGCAGGTCGGCTTTAAGGTTTTGTACCCCAGCATATGTGTCACACACCTTCACTGATGGATATAAATAAGGTCAATGTTGAAGGAAATTTCACTCATCTCATCCTCACACATATCTCTCCCCTCATCTAATTGATTCCATAACCTTGATGGCTTCTCTCTCTCCACACGTGGGAAATCTAGCAGCAGCAATTCTGAATTCGGTCTAGGGTTTCTGTGCAATATTTTACCAGCGTTGACTTTGGTCAATGCAAGGTCAAATTGACCTGAAACTCTCCCTAAACTTTGATTTCCCTAATCTGCATTTTCTGGCACTATTTCTGAGGCAAGACGTTGACTTTGACTTTTCAACATTGACCTAGCTGATGTTGCTGTTTGCGTTGACCGTTGATTGATAGTGTTGACTTTTGAGTTGACCGTTTGGCTGTCCTGAGGGTTGTGTGACATTGTTGGTTAGCTGACCATATTGAGACTTTGTTGGTTGAAGCATCCTATTGACCACCGTAATGCACCAACACAAATATATATTTCTGGCTTGTCTTCTGTCCATCTATTGGTATGTTCTATCAACATTTTACTTTATTGTTTATGTGATTGCTTTCTGAAATTGAAGAGAAATTAAAGTTGCATCAAGCATAGAACATCTACATAAATTTACACTACCACTTACAACTATAAAGATGGAAGTGTTGCTACTCCTAGACTTCCACAACCTACAAGGTTGACACCACAACAATTGGAAGAAAAAGGAGAAAGAGGGATTTTCTATAGTTGTGATCGAAAATACACTAAAGGTCATAAGTGTGCCGAGAAGAAATTATTTTACATAGATTGTGAAAAGAAGGAAGAAAAGGAACAAGGAACTTCAAAAGCAGAGGATATACAACATGAACCAACCCTAGAGGAAGAAGAACTTGAATCCGACCATATCCTATAATGCCTTGGCAGGAATTACTACTCCTCAAAATCTCAAGATAGAAGGACATATCAAGAAGAAAAATGTAATAGTGCTTATTGATTCAGGTAGTACCCATAATCTTATTCATTGTAAGGTATCCAAGGAATTGAATTTATTCATATACCTAGCGCCAGAGTTTCAAGTGATGGTGGAAATGGAGGAACTATAAATTGCTCTGTAAAGTGCCATAATATCAAGCTATCCATGGTGGAATATGTATTGAATAGTCTAATGCTTTCCATTCCAATGGGTGGTGTTGATGTTGTACTAGGAGTACAATGGTTACAATCTTTGGGGATAGTAGCTTTTAATTTTCAAGATCTTTTGTTGAAATTTTTTTCGGAAGGAAAGGAAGTTGAATTACGGGGTATTGCAAGGAAGCTGGGAAAGATAATAAGCTCTAATGTCATGGAAAATATTCTGAAGAAAGAACAATGAGGCATCATTGCATAATTATGCTCACTAGAAGTTCCAACATCAAAATCTTCTATTTCTCTAGATCTCCAAAAAGTCTTGGACAATCATTCCAAGGTGTTTGAAACTCCCAAAGGAATCCCACCTATTTTTGATAATAATCATGATATTCATTTGATTCCAGGAAGCATTCCTCCAAAAATCAGGCCTTACAGATATCCTTATGTCCAAAAGAGTGAAATTGAACATATGATTGCAGAAATGCTAGAGGCTAGTATAATTCAACCTAGTCAAAGTTTTTTTTTCTGCTCCAGTAATATTGGTGCACAATAAGGATGGATCATGGCGCATGTGTTCAGATTATAGAGAGCTCAATAAGCTCACTATTAAAGATAAATTTCCCATTCCTATGATTGATGAATTATTGGATGAATTACATGGAGAAATTTATTTCACCGAGTTGGATCTTCGTTCAGAATATCATAAAATTAGAATGAAGACTAAAGACATTCTGAAAACAACATTTCGAACTCATGAGGGTCATTATGAATTTTTGGTCATGCCTTTTGGCCTTACAAGTGAACCTTCTACATTTCAAGGGTTGATTAATTCCATTTTCAAACCCTTCCTTAGAAAATTTGTGTTAGTATTTTTTGATGATATACCAATATACAGCAGGTCTTAGAAGGTGTTGATTAGCAGTTGTCATTGATGTCAACCCAAGCAGCACCAGGGACTACGCCAATATTGCATGGGAATTTTGACCTACCAAATTACTATATTCTGGGTCAATAATGCTTTTGATGGTTTCTACTTGTCAAGATGTTTCCGTTGATATATGGCACGCCACGTAATTCTTCACGGTTTGAGAGATATTCATGTTTGAAGTTTGTAACCCCAGTTAGTAGGCTAAAACCCTATAGGGTTGTGGCATGGGTCATTGAAAAGTAAATAATTAATAATTTTTAAGCTCCTAAAATCCCTCCCACGTTCACTTGTTGAAGCCCCTCTCAACCTAAGCATTTATATAAAGTGTGATCCTCATATCCTCCTTATGTAGGGATTTTGCTATCTGAAACAAGTCATCGTGGAATTTTCGCTCTAATTTTCTTTCTATGAAGTTTCAGAAGATGAAATTTATATGAGGCAAAGAAAAAATCCTAAGGAAGCTCCTGTAAAAATTTTTGATCAAGGTACGCGAAATTTTCAGAGATATTATCTGTGGAAGTCAGTGTTTTTGCAGGCTCCTGAAATTCATCTCAAAGAGGTGACCTTGGGAAAATCGTCATAACTCTCTCTCTGAGTATCGGATTGGAATTTTGTAAAAAGTGACAAATATTAGACAGAATTTAGTTTTCACTATATCAATTTCAAAGCCGAATGAAGAAACAGTGACATGTGGCACACTATACAAGTTCACTCTATTGAAGCAGTCCATAATTAGGGCATTGTGAGAGATTGGGAATAAATCTCTCTCAAAGAATCCAAATTGGTTCAGACCTATGGCATTAAAAATAAGACCTAGAAGACTACTACAGGGCTGAAAATCACATATTGGGGATCTAAAATAACATATATGCACTAGATTCAATACCGAGCTCCTAGAAGGCAAGAAAAAGCTAGATCATGTGTTTTCAAGGGCCGCAAAGGACCAGACTTTCTAGGGAAACAAAGCAAAGCAAGGTGCAACAAAGGGTAGCATGACAAGAGCAGCAATCAAGGTGTAGAACAGCAACAATAAATTCATCACATGAAGTCTTCAAGTGGGCAGCACTGCATACAGTCACCGTAAAGGTATCATTGTACTAAGTCATTGTAAATACATTATTGAAAAATTGTACTAGTCTCTATATGCCAAGAGTTGAAGAGGCAGTGTCGGGAGGTCTAGGATCATCATTAGGTTTTTGTGTCATAGTTATGGTTATGGTCTAGTGTGTCTTCTTCTTCTACATCAGTCTATATCATTGTAAAGTGGACCATTATCCCTGGTACGGGAGTCCATTCTTCTTTTATTCTTCTATAGGGTGGTAGGGTGGTGCTAAGCTGGTGCATGAAGTCAACAATAGGTTCAAGCCTGTGAAAACTTCAGGGTGGTAGGGTGGTGCTAGGGTGAGTTGTAGCTCATTGGGCGTTGGGGCATCCATTCAGTTGACTACTGAAGAATCTCGGGCGTTGGAGTGTCCATCCAGTGGGAGCTGGAGAAGAATTTTTTTATAGATTCTAGGAAGTTGGAGCTTTGTTTTCAATTGGAGTTGAATATTAAAGAATTATTAGAAAATAATTGGGTGGTTTTTTTCCTAGAGTCGGTTTTCACCTTAAAAACTGTGTGCATTTGTGTTCCTTTTGTTTACTGCTATCATTGTACAAACACTAATAATAATTGAAGATTAACTAATGCTATAATTGAAAGGAACATTGATTCACCTCCTCCCCAACCCCCCCCCCCTCGGTACTTCAAACAATTGGTTTCAGAGCTTGGTTCCTTCAATAGCAGTTTAACAGCTAGAAGGAGGTCATGGAGCATACCAAGAATGGTGTACCTATGTTCAATGAAAATAATTATGCACTCTGGAAAGGAAGAATTGAGGTCTATCTCTTGGCGCAAGGTTACAAAGTATGGGACACTATTCAAAATGGATTTACATCAACCACGGGTGAACAAGGTAAGAAGATTTTGGTAAATGATGCAAAATCAAAGAATATTATTATCAGTGGACTTATTGAATCTGCTTATCATAAGGTGTTGGGTTGTAAAACCACCAAAAATGTATGGGACAATCTTGAGAATATATATGCAGGTGATTCAAATGTCAAAGAAGCAAAGCTTCAAATCTATAAAGAAAAATTTGAGCAACTCGGAATGAAAGAAGATGGAAACACTGCTGCATAGTTCCAATACGTTGATGAAATAACCAACACTCTGGAAGGATTGGGAGAGCTAGTTGACGAGAAGACTAATATACGAAATATTCTTAGAATGTTACTAGGGAGATTCAACCTGTTGATCATGTCAGCCCCCTATTAAATTATGACAAGAAATCTTTCTTAAACCTTTCAAACCCCCTCTTTTTTCCCTGAGAAATTCATTTTCTGCTCATCGTTACCTGCTCGCAGCCTCAAAACTGCATAAAAGGGCCGAAATCACACATTATAATATATTTAAGGCCTAGCACCTTTCGGTCCTAGCCCCTGCACCTTTTTCTCCACATGATCGAAAGTCGAAACCGAGCGCTATCCATGAAGGCACTTATCACATATATATCGGGCGCAGTATTATCCGTCGATCTATATAGATTGGACGGCCTTCATAGATCAGCGTCGCGCCCATGGCCCAACCCGTTCACCACCCAATCAACCCGTAGATCAATGGTCAGAAACCGATCCACCCCGGTGATCCCCGTGCCAATACACTGTGCAGAAACCGTTGGTTTGTATCCCAACGCCTTTCGGAGGTGGGCGGTATTTCTCATTTCGGAGCGATGTTATTCATCGCGTGACACATGTCATCGAGCACTGTTTGAAAACCGTCGCTTATCGCGCGTTATAGCTCGGCAGAAGATCCGGCGCGATATGAACATGAATCATCCGATCTAGAGCAGCCCATCCAACGGCGACCGCCCCACAAAAGTTGCTAGCGAGTTAACACGGGCAAACCATACCCCTGGCCCACTGTTCATCGCCCTCCGACGCATTTTCAGTCGTCGATATCGTCTTGAGATCAGACGGTCTAGATTAAACTCGCGCCCTGCCATTGCCCAGCTCCCGCCACGTCACCATTCCATGTGTCATTTGTCACATTTTCTTCCGTCCTCCTTATATTTCATTCAAAAGGTCAAATTCAAAGGTTTTTTATTAAAATCTGTTGTGCTCCGCCAACCTTCACCAATGCATTTTTCCACTTTCTCACCTGCAGAACAATATAATCGACATCCCTCACCGCATTCACCTTCCCATGCATTGTTTTATCGATCGATTTGTGTGTTTTGCAGGATACTGGCGGTAATAAGCCCCCATGATTCATAGTCCCTATTACTGTAATAGAGAGTACATCAAAGGACCATTTTTCAGAGGCTGGAATTATGGAGAAAGGCCTAGGAAGGTATGTCGACAAGACTTCCATTAAAGAAGCAGGGATAAAATCTGCCAAACCCTCCAGAGTCATTCAAAGCATAGATTGCGCAGATGGAGGCATTAATGGAGTAGCAGAGAAATATCAGTAAATGATCGAGGAATTCAACGCCCAGCATTGAAGATTTTTAAGCCTTAATTCAGGGTTTATAAGGCAGAGGGTACAACGCACAGAAAACAATACCCTCCAGGTTTCATTCCAGCAGAGTTTTCTTTCAGGAAAACATGGAATGTTTATGTGATTTTACTTCTGTATCGTGTTCCTGAAGAGACTTTCACGCAGTGCATTTATCTCAGAAAGCAGGCCACAGAGTACATACAGCGCTACCTAGTCATTCAGCAGTACGGGCGTGCGCGTTTCCGCCATCTTGTCTTAATGAGGCAAATTAAATGTTCATCACCTACTCCCTTCCTAGCTTTCTTTTTCTCCTATAAAGCTCCCGAAGAACGGATGATGAAGGGTTCCAGTTTTATCAGAAAATTATGCATTGAGAAGATTTTTTTATACATTTTGTTGAACTCTTGTATGAAGGCTCAGAGCCCGTTGGGTCTCAGTGAGGAGTTCCATCTGTTAAGAGGATTTTGGTCTTTGGTATTTCACAGTTTGTAACTTCTCCCTTTATGTGTTAGTTAAATTGTTCATCTTGTATCCATCCATTTTTCTTGTATCATGTTTTGGAATGAAAGTGGCTCACTGGTTTTGGTGTGAATTTATCCTAGTTGATACTCATGCTAGAATCAGTCAAGCACTTTAAATATGGCTCATACATGATATATTGTTCCATCTTCACTTCTACCACACTTCTGCTATATTAGCTTCTATGGAATGGTATTTTTAAAATGTTGTTATTGTGTATGGATTCTTAAATTGGTAAGCCCATTATATGGTAATATGTGTATCCGGATATCATCTATATGACAGCTAGTGTTCTCTTAATATTTCACACACAGTGAACTCCTTCAGATTATTTATCTCTGTGAAGTATTATTGGACTGGCCCTCTTTACAGTAAATTGTCTCTGAATTGTCTGATGTTTTTGTGCTAGAGTTTTACACCTTGCCTCTCCAGTATCTCTTTTCCTGTGTCGAGTTTCTGATAGTTCTAGTTCCATTCAAAATTAACCTCCTTGTTTACAAGAGATAGCATGAGAGCCTTTTGTTGATAATTCCCCATGTTATATTATACGCTCCTTGCTATATAAGATGTCATAGGCACTGGTCTTTCACAACTCAAGGTTGTCTCTAGGGTTGACAACATCTTTTTGGTGCCGTTGCCAGGGACGAATTTAAGAAAATTAGAATCCCTGGGCCTCGAAAAAACCTAATTCACTCTTCGAGTAGGTGAGCATGGAGAATTGAGAGTTGTAGATCCCTCACCTTGGCGACTCCACATTCATTTATCAGATAAATTTACTTGCATTCCTGGCTCCTCGTAAGCCACACCTGAGGTCAGATACGTCTTAGCCAAAGACACCTTCTGTGTCTGACCCAGAGAAGATCATACACAGGAGAAGTTGGAAATAAAGGCAACCAGTACGCACTGAAATCCCTAGATTTTTTGTAGAATTCTTTCCATCCTCTTCTTCTCAAGAAGCCCAAGTAGAAAATCCCTACCTCACTGTGGAAAATACCGAATACTACTCAGATATTCCACCCCGGGAAGGTGTCAGAGTTGAAGATAGCTTTCACCCTACTCCTGTGTATCACAGAAGATGAGGTAGAGAATATAATGGCTGAATTTCATGAGGGAATTTGTGGGGGACATTACAGCTAGAGGGCCACTATTCACAAGATCCTGAAGGCTGGTTTCTATTGGCCCAAAATCTTTGGAGATGTTTTTGCTTGGGTTAGAGCGTGTGATAAATGTCAAAAATTTGCTGAAAGACAGAAGTTGGCACCTCTGCCCATGATTCCCATTCACGTGGACGAACCATTCAGGCAGTGGGGAATTGACTTTATAGGTGAAATACATCCTCCATCAAGTGGTTAGCATAAGTGGATATTAACCGCCACATATTATTTTACAAAATGGGTGGAAGCTATACCCGCAAGGAATGCTAATGATGTTGTGATAATAAAATTCATGGAAGAAAATATTATATCCAGGTTTGGCTGCTCTGCCAGGATCGTGACTGATAACGCCCAGGCCTTCAAGTCTACAAAATTTGTGAGTTTCTGTCAGCAGCATAATATTACACTAATTCACTCCACAGCCTATTACCCACAAGGAAATGGCTTGGCAGAGTCTTCAAATAAAACCTTGGTTAGGGCACTGAAGAAGGCTATCAACGATAACCAGAAAAAATTGGGATTCTCAGCTGAAATTTGCTCTGTGGGCTAAAAGGATTACCAGCAAGAGAGCAACTGGGAAGTCCCCATACAAATTAGTATATGGGAGGGCAACAGTTTTCCCTATACAGTTAGCTTTACCAGTAGCCCGATTCATGCAAGAAAGTCAAGAAAAGCCCGATGATATGACCAGGAGAATAAATCAGTTGGTGGAACTAGAAGAAACACAGAACTAGGTAAATCAAAAGCTAATTGAATATCAAGAGAAGATGAAGTGCCTTTTTGGTCAGCATGCCAAGGACAGGAAGTTGCAGATTGGTGATTTAGTGCTCAGATGGGATATCCAAAGAGTTGAAAAGGGGAAACATGGTAAATTCGACCCCCTCTGGTTCGACCCTTTTAAAATTGTGGAACAGGGGGGAAATAACACTTTCAGGTTAGAGAATTTGCAGGGAGACTTGCTCGATGCCCCTGTAAATGGTCAGTTCCTTAAGCCCTACTTCCAGTTCTGATTCAGGCAAAGACAGCCTGGTGTATTATACTGTATATTAGTTTTATGTTTCATCTTTGTTTGAATAATGTGAGTGTCGTGATGGATCATGAAGTGAAAAGTAGTAGTGCTGGAAGAGCAAAGTCCGCATAGAAAATTATTAGGTGGTCTGCGAAGTTCTCGACACGCCCAAGGATGAATGTGCCATCCCCAGATGGAGCCAATGTTGATCATGTCAGCCCCCTATTAAATTCTGACAAGCAATCTTGCTTAAACCTTTCAAACCCCCTCTTTTTTCCCTGAGAAATTCGTTTTCTGCTCATCGTTACCTGTTCCCAGCCTCAAAACTGCATAAAAGGGCCGAAATCACACATTATAATATATTTAAGGCCTAACACCTTTCGATCCTAGCCCCTGCACCTTTTTCTCCACATGATCGAAAGTCGAAACCGAGCGCTAGCCATGAAGGCGCTTATCACATATATATCGGGCGCAGTATTATCCGTTTATCTGTATATATCGGACGGCCTTCATAGATCAGCTTCATGCCCGTGGCCCAACCCGTTCACTGCTCGATCAACCCGCAGATTAACGGTCAGAAACCGATCTGCCCCGGTGATCCCCGCGCCAATACACTGTGCAGAAATTGCTGGTTTGTATCGCACCGCCTTTCGGAGGCGGGCGGTATTTCTCATTGCAGAGCAATGCTATTCATCGCATGACACGTGTCACCAAGCACTGTTTGAAAACCGCTGCTTATCGCGCGTTATAGCTCGGCAGAAGATCCGGTGCGATATGCACGTGAGTCGTCCGATCTAGAGCAGCCCATCCAACGGCGACCGCCCCACAAAAGTTGCTAGCGAGTTAACACGGGGAAACCATACCCCTGGCCCACTGTTCATCGCCCTCCAATGGATTTTCAGCCATCGATCTCGTCTTGAGATCGGACAGTCTAGATTAAACCGGCGCCCTGCCATTACCTAGCTCCCGCCACGTCACCATTCCACGTGTCATTTGTAGCATTTTCTTCCATCCTCCTTATATTTCATTCAAAAGGTCAAATTCAAAGTTTTTCCGTTAAAATCTGCTGTGCTCCACCAACCTTCACCAATGCATTTTTCCACCATTCCACCTCGTTGCGCTGTCATTTTCACCATCCCCACTGCATTCACCTTCCCATGCCTTGTTTTCTTGACGATTTTGTGTGTTTTGCAGGATACTGGCGGCGATAAGCCCCCATGATTCACAGTCCCTATTACTGTAATAGAGAGCACATCAAAGGACCATTTTTCAGAGGCTGGAATTATGGAGAAAGGCCTGGGAAGGTATGTCGACAAGACTTCCATTAAAGAAGCAGGGATAAAATCTTCCAAACCCTCCAGAGTCATTCAAAGCATAGATTGCGTAGATGGAGGCATTAATGGAGTAGCAGAGAAATATCAGTAAATGATCGAGGAATTCAACGCCCAACATTGAAGATTTTTAAGCCTTAATTCAGGGTTTAGAAGGCAGAGGGTACAACGCACAGAAAACAATACCCTCCAGGTTTCATTCCAGCAGAGTTTTCTTTCAGGAAAAGACAGAATGTTTATGTGATTTTACTTTTGTACCGTGTTCCTGAAGATACTTTCACACAGTGCATTTATCTCAGAAAGCAGGCCACAGAGTACATACAACGCTACCTAGTCATTCAGCAGTACGGGCATGCACGTTTCCACCATCTTGTCTTAATGAGGCAAATTAAATGTTCATCACCTACTCCCTTCCTAGCTTTCTTTTTCTCCTATAAATCTCCCGAAGAACGGATGATGAAGGGTTCCAGTTTTATCAGAAAATTATGCACTGAGAAGATTTTTGTATACATTTTGTTGAACTCTTGTATGAAGGCTCAGAGCCCGTTGGGTCTCAGTGAGGAGGAGTTCCATCTGTTAAGAGGATCCTGGTCTTTGGTATTTCACATTTTGTAACTTCTCCCTTTATGTGTTAGTTAAATTTTTCATCTTGTATCCATCCATTTTTCTTGTATCATGTTTTGGAATGCAAGTGGCTCACTGGTTTTGGTGCGAATTTATCCTAGTTGATACTCATGCTAGAATCAGTCAAGCGCTTTAAATATGGCTCATACATGATATATTGTTCCATCTTCACTTCTACCACACTTCTGCTATATTATCTTCTATGGAATGGTATTTTTAAAACGTTGTTATTGTGTATGGATTCTTAAATTGGTAAGCCCATTATATGGTAATATGTGTATCTAGATATCACCTATATGACAGCTAGTGTTCTCTTAATCTTTCACACACAGTGAACTCCTTCAGATTATTTATCTCTGTGAAGTATTATTGGACTGGCCCTCTTTACAGTAAATTATCTCTGAATTTTCTGATGCTTTTTTGCTAGAGTTTTACACCTTGCCTCTGCAGTGTCTCTTTTCCTATGTCGAGTTTCTGATAGTTCTAGTTCCATTCAAAATTAACCTCCTTGTTTACAAGAGATAGCATGAGATCCTTTTGTTGATAACTCCCCATGCTATATTATACGCTTCTTGCTATATAAGATGTCC
Source organism: Pinus albicaulis (assembly GCA_034641835.2). Lineage (NCBI taxonomy): Eukaryota > Viridiplantae > Streptophyta > Pinopsida > Pinales > Pinaceae > Pinus > Pinus albicaulis. The sequence continues at coordinate 24,448,116 of CM076583.1, read as the reverse complement.
TAGGCACTGGTCTTTCACAACTCAAGGCTGTCTCTAGGGTTGACAACACAACCCATAGGTATCGGTCTTAGAATATAGTGCAAATCTTGACAAACTCAGCGAAGAGGAATTACATGGAGTTCTCATAGCATATGAAATGAGACTTGATGAAGAAGAGGGTACTTCGCATCTAGAAATTGCATTTGTTGCATCTAAAAAACCAATCAGGACAAACAACCTTCAATTGAAAAGACATGCACCTGCAAGTGTGAAGAAAAGGGAGATGATGAAGAAGGTCTTTCAGATGAAGAATATGCTTACTTTATGAGAAAACTAAAAATTGGTGAGGGAAAATTCAAAGGTAAACTTCCATTGATATGTTTCGGCTGTGGTGAGGTTGGGCATTTCGCAGCAAAATGTCCAAACATAAGTGATGGCAACTCAAAAGGAAAGAAATTCTTTAATAAATTCAACAAGAAAGACAAAAAGAAAGGATCCAAAAGGAACTTTCTCTCTAAATAATATAGCTCATCATCCGATGAAGACAGTGACAGCGAAGAAGAAGCCAATGAAAAAGTTTGTTTACGGCCAAGCACAATAAACAAGAGGTATCAAACAACGAAGAAGAAGGGTTGACCATAGAATAATTTTCTAAGGAGGAAATCAGGCTTATAAAAGAGCTCAAGGCTGAGAAGATCCATTCCAATACTCTTGAAGAACAAGTTCAAGGTCTCAAAATTGAAGTTGAAGAACACAAATTTATTGAAGAGTCACTTCAAAATAAGTTGGGAGGCAACCAAGACAGTGAAGCATTAGAAGCCAAGTAGTCATCTTGATTCCATAACCTCGATGGTTTTCCTCTCCACACGTGGGAACGAGCGCGCTAAATAATTCTAATTCGGCCTAGGGTTTCTGCAGCAACTTTTACCAGTGTTGACTTTGATCAATGCAAGGTCAAAAGGACCTGAAAGTTTCCCAAAATTTCGATCTTTCAAATCCGCATTTTTTGGCACTATTACCGAGGCTAGATGTTGACTTTGACTCTACTACGTTGACCTAGCTGTTGTTTTTGTCTATGTTGACCATTGACTTTTTGGGTTGAATTTTGAGTTGATCGTTTGGCTGTCCTAGAGGGTTGTGTGACATTGCTGGTTGGCTGACCATATTGAGACTTTGTTGGTTGAAGCATCCCGTTGACCACCGTAATGCACCAACACACTTATATATTTTTGGCTTGTCTTTTACTGATTTACTGGTATGTTCTATCAACATTTTACTTTATTGTTTATGTGATTGCTGTTTGATATTGGAGAAAAAGTGAAGTTGCATCAAGCATAGAACATCTACATAAATTTACACTACCACTTACAACTATAAAGATGGAAGTGTTGCTACTCCTATAATTCCACAACCTACAAGGTTGACAACACAAAAATTAGAAGAAAAAAAAGGAAAATGGATTTGCTACAGTTGTGATAGAAAATACACTAAAGGCCATAAGTGTTCTGGGAAGAAACTATTTTATATATATTGTGAAGAGAAGGAAGAAAATGAACAATAAACTTTAAAAGAAGACGATATAAAATAAATATGAAAACAACCCTAGAGGAAGAAGAAATGAATCTGACCATATCCTGTAATGCATTAGCAGGAATTACCACTCCTCAAACTCTCAAGATATAAGGACATATCAAGAAGAAAAAAGTAATAGTGCTTATTGATTCGGGTAGTACCCATCATTTTATTCATTGTAAGGTAGCCAAGGAATTGGATTGCTTCCTATACCCAGTGCCAGAGTTTCAAGTGATGGTGGAAAATGGAGGAACTATAAATTGCTCTAGAAAGTGCCACAATATCAAGATAACCATGGGGGAATATGTATTGAATAGTCTAATTCTATCCATTCCAATGGTTGGCGTTGGATGTTGTACTAGGAGTACAATGGTTACAATCTCTGGGGATGGTAGCTTTTAATTTTCTTGAAAATTTCTTGAAATTTTTTTTCAGAAGGAAAGGAAGTTGAATTACGGGGTATCACAAGGAAGTCGGGAAAGATAATAAGCTCTAATTTCATGACAAAGATTCTGAAGAAAAAAAAATGAGGCGTCATTGCCCAATTATGCTCACTAGAAGTTCTAACATCAAAATCATCTATTTCTCCATATCTCCAAAAAGTCTTGGAAAATCATTCCAAGCAATGTTTGAAAATCCCAAAGGACTCCCACCTATTCATGATCATGATAATGCTATTCATTTGATTCCAAGAAGTGTTCCTCCAAACATCAGGCCTTACAAATATCATTATGTACAAAAGAACGAAATTGAACATATGATTGCATAAATGCTAGAGGTTGGTATAATTCAACCTAGTCAAAGTTTTTTTCTTTCTCCAGTAGTATTGGTGCACAAGAAGGATGGATCATGGCGCATGTGTTCATACGAGAGCTCAATACGCTCACTATTAAAGATAAATTTCCCATTGCCGTGATCGATGAATTATTGGATGAATTACATGGAGAAATTTATTTCATCGAGTTGATCTTCATTCTACATCATAAAATTAGAATCACTAGAAAATTTGGCGCAATTTCCGACGGCCAAATCGTCGCTATTCCGACACACAGTCGTTGCAAGAGCGACAGTTCGAGGCCGGGAAAAACGTGGTTTGTCGTGCGGTCACAATTTCGACGCCTTTACAAAGTGTCGCACTACCGACACTTCCCCGTCGCTTCCAAACACGCGTCGCTCTTCCGACGTTTCCCAAACCAACGTTTGTAAAGTGTCGCCATTCCGACGAAATTTGGTCCGACGTTTTTAACGTCGCTCTTCCGACGTTTGTAAAGTCTCACCATTCCGACGAAATGTCGTCCGACGTTTTGAACGACACTCTTCCGACGTCTTTATACTGTCGCTCTTCCGACGTGTCTAAACTGTCGCATTTCCGACGCCGTACAAAAGTGTCAGAAGACCGACGTATTGCAAAAGTGTCACAAGACCGACGCTTTCCAGAAGCGTCACAATATCGACGCCAGGAAGAACTGTCGCAATTCCGACAAAATGTGGTCCGAAATTTTGGACGTCGCCCTTCCGACCTCTTTTTTCTGTCGCTCTTCCGACGTTTCTAGAGCTGTCGCAATATCGACGGACGTCACAAGACCGACGAAAATGGAAATCGTTCAAAACGTCAAAAGAGCGACGCTTACAAGGCGTCGGTATGTCGACGGCGGTTTCAATTTAAAAAAAAAAATATAAAACTTTAAAACAGGACAGTAAATCTCCAATGTTTGTTATCACAATAAGAAATCAATGATCAGTGATCACGTCAAATTTTCCTCATAGCGTGACGGGTCTAATAAATTTTATTGTAAAGGTTGCTGGCCAGTGACAACTGGCGCAACATTGAAGGAAATGCATTAAAGAAAATTAATTAGGCTGCGAACTCCAAGCCAACTGGAAACAACCCTGATAATTTTCCTTACCAACTTCCAAGTTGTGACTCGAGCTTCAGACTCCAAAGCTAAGAATTTTCTTTTCATCGTGTTGGAGAAGAGAACTGCAACCTGCAGCAAAGGAGCAATTCCTCAGTCTCACTGCTCAGGACTCGTAGTCATTCCTTGCTAACATGGTATGTGGAAATTTTGATAAGATAACTTTCTTCACCCTCGTTTTTACTAAATTTATTCTTTTGAAAAGGGCCTGGTTCCATTTCAGAAATTTTCAACTTTCGACTTCTAGAATTTGTACATATGATTTTTGGACTGAGGTTTTGTTATTAATGAGGAGATAGTGTCTTGGTTCTATCTATATAAAATAATTGCCTCTTTTTTTTCTTCATGTTCAGGGTTTTTTATTTTATCAAAACCTATCTCTCTTTTAAGCATGCCTGCAAATTAATATATTCCAGGAATGTACACAATTCCAGGCTTCATGTACAACGTATTGTATCAACTATATTTTAACAAGTGAGCTGCATGCCCATATAGTGTTACAGATTACAGGGCTTCATTTGGAGAATAAATGATAAGCCTGGCAGCACTAAATCCAAGTAATTCCCCTCATCCCTTAAAAGACACCTCTAAATATAGCTAGAAATTTCAAATAGTTAGTAAAGGAAAAGTACAAAGATATAACAGATATGTGTTGAGCCAAAAACCTGTGCATTCACAACAAAACTAGGATGGATAAAACTTAAAAACAATTATGGACTTTGACAAAAAATCGTCTTATGCATACAAAATGAAAGAAGCATTGGCATACTACTATGTTTACAAATTTAAGGACAAGCAGAGTGAGTCTCCGGGCAACACAGTTTCATGTGGAGACCCTAGATCCTTGTACCCACAATATCTAGTGACTTAAAAAATGATTGCCAAAACAATGCCTTTGCTATGCATGTGAGAACACCACATGTATAATGAGGGAGATGTAATATTGTCCAAGAAGCAGATTTATACAGAGTGGTCCAAGATTGTGTATTTATGGAAGATACAATCGATTTTGGCATGAAACATGTATCCAAGATTTCAATGTGGCCTTATTTTAGAGCCCATTGATGATTTACTATGAAACCTAAACTTTCAAAACAAACACATTGAAATCACAGGATCTCCATCACGAATATCATAAATATTAACTGTATTTTGGGCACTGGTAGTAGATACCATAAGAGGCCCACATGGCCTGTACCACCAATGTTGATTCTCTGGCACAACATTTGCAAAGCCAAAATTTCTCCCCGAGACATCCCTCTCTGCCAAAACTAGAGAGATGGTACTGGACGTTGAAGTGAAGGCCTCTGATTCAGTATGGAATGCCATAATTTCTTTATTATAAAATTCCCATGAACAGAAACCTGAGTCCAATGTACAACCTTCAGATGCTGCCACAACATATTTACCAGAGCGACCATCTGAACCAGCTGCTCTGATCAACCAGCAATCACCCCACATGTTTGGGGTAAGCCCATATGGAGCTTTATATTCAGCCTTCTCCTGGAGATTGGAAAAAAACAATACCGAGTATTACTCATACATCAATTGCCCTTTATGTTAAGGGAAAATTTAAAGAGTGCATAAATATTCTTGAAATCCCAATCATAGTTTCTAGAAAATTTCAACAGTTTTTGAAATGAACTACATCCTATTTAAACTACATCAAATATTTAGGCAAATCATTTTTTTAAAATAGAAATTGGTGAATTTTATTTCAAATATAGAAATTTAAACCATGAGAATAATCTAACCCCTAGGATTTTCCCTATTTCTAATAGAAAATCCCAAAATGTATAAATTATAACACCCATAAACCCTAAAATTAAGTACAATAATTAAAACCTCCACACCTCTGAATTTGCTATATCGTGAAAAGAGCAGCATCCATCATCATGGGAAAGCAAAACCGATTCTCCTTCTGATACAAACCAGCCTGTAGTAGATGTCTTATGGCTGAGTTGATTCAATCGATCACAGGAAACCTCTTCAGTTTCTTCAATATTGCCAAAATGCTCTGGCTTGTTTTCCTGATCATCATCAAAGTCTATATTTTCATCACATTGAATTAGTTGGGGTTCATTACGATCAGGTCCAGTGCCTATTGCAGAGCTCCGGACATCCAATCCAATATTGGAACTACCATACCCGTTCCCATTAGAGATTGTAAATCCTACTTCTGGCTTTAATTCGGTAAGTTCAAGAGCACTAGAACTGGATTCAGTTGATTTAGAATTGGTATAGTTGTCCTCTAATTTGTATTCTGATACAACACTATACTTGTGCTTCAACGCATACAGAAATTCTGCAGCAATGGGATCTTCATCTATGGGGCTTATGTATCTGCCCTCAAAAGCATCCCGAATATCTGATTCATTTTCATTCAACTGATCATGCAAATCCACCCTCGTCTTCAGCACAACAAGCTGAACTGAAGGCCAGTTTTTCAACAATTTATGGTGGGGGTAAAGCCTGTCTTCCAGATCTTGACTATTTAAGTGTTTAATTGGTTTTTTCAGAGACCTGACCATAGAATCAAATGAATCTTGTGAATCCTGCGAAATAATAAACAATAGTAAGGCCATTATTTATTGGTTTGAAATAATAAACAACATGCAACAAACCCACATAATTAGTAAATTATTTAAAGACAATGTTGGCAATATGTTTCCTGTATCCTATTATATGATTTTCCTTGATGGCAAGCTCTGTATTTAATGGAGAATCAATATAAATAAGGACGAGTTAATTCATGTGTGAACATATGTATGCATCGTGATGAAGGATAATTGACATCCGTAAGAAACCCTGTGCTCTGTATGTTGATCGAGGAACCGATGTTAATACGGTTGACAGTGTATCCAAACTGGTAGACAGTAGAGTTATATATATTCGTTAAATATATGATGGAAGGGTCTACTCTATTAGTAAGGAGCTGACTGGCTTTCATGGAGAAAGGAACGAGGAGCGAGAGCAAACCAGTTATAACGCGAAAGAACTAAAACAAAGTATTTGGCATTGAAATTTCGGTGGAACACGGACTAACCCTTTGGAATCATGAACGAAACCTGGAAGGAAAGAGGTGGAACATAACAAACGGAAGCGTGACGGAACCCTACGGGGAAGAGCGGAACCGTGACCGAGAAAACAGTAAAGGTGGTTTGTGGTTTCTATCGCACCACCTTCGACGGGCAAGCAGTTTTCAAGAGGTTGGGAGTGATTCCATAGAACGCGCGACACACGTCCTTGTACGACTCCACAAAACTGCTTGTCACTGCGTGCCATCACGCGTTATTGCTCGAGCTAGGATGCCCAGCAATATTGATAAGCATCGTTGATCTGGGAAGGGGTCATCGGACGGTGTTCATTTGCTATAGATGCACGAAAGTTACCCAAGGTACGTCACGCCATCGCGCGTTATCATCCGTGCATCATCAATGAACGATATCCGTCGGATCATCTGATGCCGAGCGATGTGTTCTCCGCCGTCGGATGGAAACGATCGTAAGCGATGGGCCCCAGTTTTTTAAATTATATTGATTGGGCCGTCGATTATGTATGTGGGGCCGGAACCAAAGGTCTATTTAAAAGCCTTTTGATAAAAGCGCTGGTTATTACTATAAATTTCTATTATATATTTAATTGCCAAAGGTTGTGAATAATATTTATTTATCAAATTCCACGAATTTGATAAATAAAAGAAAGGAAACCATCAGCGGCACGCTATTGGTACTTTACCTTGGCTATAGTATTATTTGGCGGAGATAGAGATTACCTTTGGGAAAATTCGAGCATGGAACAACAAAGATCAGGATTTCAATTTGGATTGGTTCGAATTTTAATAATACCATTAGCAATTGAATGGTTTTGACCCATGGTTTCAATAAAGGCGAAAACTATATAAGGTGATGAGAATCATAGTATGAGGTGTGCATGCAGAGGCATTGTAAATAAAAATCTCTTTATGAGATCTGCATGATCGAACTCTGTTGTCTGATAACGCTGAATCCATGATGCACCTATGGAGTTGATTGAGGAAATGAAAAAGCTCTAGGAATATCAGCAAAGAAATAATAAAGATCTGATGCAAGTTTGATGAAGAAATTGAAGAAATTCGGTGGATCTGAGGGTTGAAGTCTTCTGCATAGAAGTGGAAGCTTTCTGCCAGTTCAAGCTGGTGTTAAATCAGGGGGTCGAAGCTCCCTTCCAGGAGAGGCTGGAGAATGAGAGAAGGTTGAAGCCTTCTGCAGGTTGGTGCCTGCGTGCTGGTATGAGTCTGCGCCAGCACAAAATTGTAAGATGTTTTCTTTATAATAAATATTGAAGACTGAGACGACAGTAGCGGTGGTTTTCTCCCAAATTTGGTTTCCACCTTAAATACCGGTGTTCATATGTGTTCCTTTTGTGTAATGGCTTATTCTGTTATTTATTTTCACATGTTTACTAAAAGAATGATGCAATAATCCAAGTAAAGAATTAACAGCATAATAAGATCTCTGGTGAAAAGTTTTCAGTCAGCCCTAAATACTGATTCACCCCCCCTCTCAGTATTTTTCCCAACAGACAATAATTACTACATATTAAAATATAAAGTTATAACATACCAGCTCATACTCGAACATAACATCTGTATCAATATTCTTCTTTTGTATCTTCTTGATCTTCATCCAACTGATCGACATCTATATCAACATCTGATTCAGAAACGGTGTTGAAATGATCGACCATGTCATCATCATCATCAATTATGTAATTTTCAATAATATCCTCATCGACATCATCATCAATAATTGTTGCCTCATCTCCTATGCCTGGTTCATCTTCTAAGATATCTTCTTTGTCTGTCAATGCATCTTCCTGCTCATCTGCCACTGCATCATCTTCTTCTTGATCAATATCATCTTCTTCCTCTACAGTATACTCTACTAGCCTTCCTCTTGGATCATATCTAATAGCAAATGACCATTCCTTCTCACCTGGAACCTCTGAGTAAAATACTTGTTCGCATTGGCTTGGAAAAACATAGCGATCTTTTCCTGCTTCAAACTGCGATGTTTTAACCATTGGAAATCCATTGTCATGTTGAATAAGTGTTCTATCATCATCATGTACATTCATTCGTAGCCTATACCATTTGACGCCGAACAAAACTATTTTGAAGGAATTAAAGTCACACTCAACTATATCATCTAAGAACCCATAATATCTATTTTCAGATTCTCGAGGATGTCTGTCACTCCTAGAGGAAACATTAGTGACCTGGAATACTGCAGTTATCCCACTATCAGAATTTTTCCTGTTATCATCCAACCGTTTAACGCGAAATTGACGACCATTGCACCACATAGCCTTGTGGTGTTTCAACTGCAATATGCCAAACATGAAAAAGATGCATTCTCAATTAATAATTAAACATATAATTTACACAAAATGAAAATTAACTGAAAAATCAAACTTCTTGTCACATTATAAATAGGTGAATTAATTGCTTACCTTTCTATCTTTCAAACCATATGCTAAATCGATTTCCCTGTCCGTAACGTTCCCATCTCCACTACGATACGCTTCTCTAATCAATTCAGATAGTAGTTTCCATGATAACCTACCGTCGTTACGTGCTTTACATGTTTCAATCCATTCACTCATCCACTCAAGATTGTTTGCAATGTATAAAAGTAGCGCCTCATAATCTTGAGCACTTGAATAAAAAAACAATAATTCACCAATATTAATAAATATTACTTATAACCATGGTAAATTATATTAATTAATAAACTATGAAATAATAAGACCTAAATGAATATAATGATCATATACATGATGTAAAAAAATGAAACATTATATGTATTATACATAATGAATCTTTTACCTCTCACTTTCTTCATTCTACCTTTTCCCAACAGGTGCTCCTCTTCAAATTTTTTGATGGAGTTCACATCCCAAATGCAATCCACCACCTTCATGACTGGCGCAGCTAATTTAGGAAGATAATAACTAATATACACCATGGATTGATATACCACATATCCCTCCACCATAGAACCCTCAGGTCGTGCTCTTTGTTTAACCAAAGCCTTCAAGGATTTCAGGTGCCTCTCGACCATCCACATTGACCTTGTGTGCACTGGTCCACACATTTCAATCTCCTCAACTTGGTGTATCAAGTAGTGTTCTTGTGCATTGAAAAATGTTGGAGGTAGATACTTTTTCATTTCACACATTAGTCGAGGAATTTCTCTCTTCCAATACTTTATTTCATCTTGATGGATTTCTTTCAATGACAACCATCTGCAAATCATTACGCAAGGTTATTTCAATGAAACATAATATATATTTCATTACAAGTAAATTAATACATCATTTCATTAAGTACGAAAATAAATTGTAGCAATTAGATTTTGCATATAAATCAAAACTACTTACCTCATGTATTTACTAAGACCATATATAACTTGTTTGACATTGTTGTCGAAGTCGTTTGGGAGAGATATAGGTAGAACATACTATAACAATAAAAAATGAATCGTTATTGGTTTCCAAATTAAACAAAAAAAAGGAAAATTTAAAATATGTATTCAAGCAATAACAAACAAAAACGTATACCAAAAAAATTACCTTAACAAAGGTATGCCAATCATGTGTTTTCACCCCACCGAAGTCACCTTTCTTTGTTAAGATATTATTTATGTTTGAAGCAAAACCTGTTGGAAATTTAATTCTTCTAATGACCTCTTTTACATCATTGCTTTGTTGTTCTGTTAATAACCATGGAATATTGTTATAATTTCGACCTCCATTGTTATTTGATCCGTCGATCACACTTTTCATTGCATGATTTGATTTCTCAATGTCAACACAAATTTTGTCAATTTTATCTCTATCATGTGCACCATCTATGGTTCGCCATAACATTTCTGTCACATTCTTCCCGACATGCATTGTATCAAACAAATGAGCTATTTTTAGGTCCTCATAGTAGGGCAACCTCGCGAATTGAGAAGGATAACATTTCATTCCAAGTGGAAGTACAATATTAGTACCTTCACGACGACGATGACCTTGATATCAAAGAATAAAATAAATCAGAACAATATTAATTATAAAATACAATAAAATAAATTCATTAGTTAAAACAAAAATTCCAAACATTACATAAACAAATAATATATATATATATATACACACACATTACGTACCAGCTGCTCGACGATTATTAATTTTGTTATATTCCAACATCCACAACTGAGGTGTCATTCTTCGTGGTTTTAATCTAGTTTCTTCTTTATCATTGAAAAGATGTTTTTCAGTAGTACGATACTTATGGTTCCTAGGGAGGAAGTGCCTAAACTCATCAAACACCATCTTTCTTAAGTCTGGCGAATGACGATACTTCATCTTAAGGCCACAAACTAGACATGCAAATCTACCCTTTGTTTGAAGACCTGCAATAGATGGATCAATAACAATTAATATACTATGAGATCATTTTTAAAACATGCAATATGGTATATCTAATTTAGATAATTATGTATCATATTAAAGTGCAATGAAATATTACATACCACAAACATGTGTTAGTCCTGGGGCATCATGAATTGTCCATACAAGAATTCCACGACATTGAAATCTCTTCTGCTTGATTGGTTTAGTGATGTCATACATAGTGATGCCATGCCATAACTGTATTAGCTCATCAATAAGAGGCTCAATATATACATTCATATCTTTGACCTGGTACTTACCTAATTGTTCAAAATTACGGTACATAATAATTACTCCCATGATATATGTATATATAAGTAAGTAAATAAATAAAATATATATTTATTCAAACAACGAGAGAAATGAAAATGTTACATTCAAAGAAATAATGTATCAAATACCTGGAATAATCATAGTCAACATTATGTGCTCCCTCTTTATTGACATCCAAGGAGGAATGTTATTGTTGATAACAAAAATAGGCCACACTGAGTAAGTAGATCTAAGCTCTTCGAATGGATTAACACCATCAGCTGCCAATGAAAGCCTGACATTACGAGGTTCATTTTTAAAATCTACATATTTTTCCTCGATTTCTCTAAATGCAGAACCATCTGCAGGCATTCAAAGAACACCATCTCCACTTCTATTATTTTAATGGTAATCCATAAACTATGCTATGCTATTACACCTGAACATTCGCTGCAAATGTGGAATTATGGGAATATGACAAAGAACCTTTTGAGGCACCTTTTTGGTTAGTTGATCTGTTCGATATCTACTGGTACCACATTTCGGACATTCTGTTTTCAATGCATGTTCTCCATAATATATAATATGATCTTTAGGACATGCATCTATAGTGTTATATTCCATTCCAAAGTGTTTCATAATAGCACGTAGATCTCGATATGTTTGAGGTAAAGTATTTGGCGATGGTAACAAATATTCACCCAAAAATCTACAACAGAAACAAAAAGTAGTGTCTTGTAAAGATTATTAATCATATATATATATATATATAATAGTTATTAAAACCGGAACCGGTGACCGGATCGGTGGAGCTAATGAACCGGGTTTCGAACCGGAACCGGTCTAACCGGTAGCGATCAGATCTCAATGAACCGGTTTTAAAAAAAATACATTAAATAATTATTTTTTAATAAAATGAAAAAAATAAATAAATAAATAAAAACTATTTTTAAGATTTGCAACCATGATTCCAAGCCAATAGAGACAAAATATGAAAAGTTTGCTCATTTATATACCATGCAAAGGTGAATATATCAAAATGGCAGCAAATGCAATACATATCATCTAAAAATACATAAGCAAACTTGTTGAAGTAATGTATCAGGTTTCTCTTATATTATTCACTTTGTTTTATTGCTGAGTTAATATTATAATATATAATCTGTCCCTGCTCAGATCTGTTGTCAATTCATTGTATCAGCCTTAAAGACAATTCTGGGTTCAGTATATATATATATATATATATATATATATATATCAGACCAACATTTTGAAGATCTTGTATTCTTCATTATCTATGTTTGCTTGGCAATAAATTTCTAGAAAAACATCTACAACACTTAGAGGTATTGAATTGGTTTATGAAACCCACTATTAGTGCTATTTGTAACAATTTGAGAGAGCATTACAACTTTAGCAGTCTGCTCACAATGTGTTTGACGAAATTTATCACCGAAAAGATTCATTAAAACCCAGAAAACTCAGTGGCCAGTTTAGTGCATTTCCAAGCGGGAATTTTCTAGTGGTCAATTTATTATTTCCAGTCACATTTTCATTAGGTTGTATGTTGTTGTCCCTTGAGTGGCGTCAGACCATTTGCATCAGTCTTGATGCCATGATCAAATTGCTTGTATGCTGTGTGAAAGGTTTTGTATTTATGCTGCTGCTATGTGTGAGCAGAGAGAGAGGGTTTGACAGTTCCTAGCTGAGTGTGAAATAAGGTTGCTGCTGATTGTTTTGAGAACAGAAATTGTCATCAAGTACACTTGATGAGTTGCATGTTGCCAGGGATTTTATGCTAGCCAGCCTTGTATATATCAGTCATCATGTGTATTGTTGCTACTATAAGGTGTTGAGTATGAGTTATTAGACAAGTTTGTTGCTAGTATAATAGAGGAATTTGCAGCTCATGGAGGAGACACTAAAAAATTTGCAACTCATGGAGGAGCACCTAACCAGCCGGTTAAGTACGGAACTGGCCGGTTTATGCATAAACCAGCCGGTTAGGTACTGTTAATCGGCCAAAAATGCATAAACTGGCCAGTTCCGTACTTAACCGGCTGGTTAGGTCTGGTTAATCAGCCAAAACAGGTGAGAATAGGCTATTGATCGGGTTGCAAGGCCGGTTCCAACCGACAGTCATCCTGACCGGCCAGTTTTGATAACTATGATATATATATATATATATATATATATATATATATATATATAAGTTATTATTTTACACATTTATTACAACTAAAAAAAGGGAAAATAATCAACATTTACATATATGTGATCATATATACATATTGCATACCTTAGGAGTTGTGTCATACATCTGCTCGACAAATTATTCATAACCTTTAAGTTCACCAGCAACAATGTAGCAGAGAGAAGAGTTGCATTTGAGTGTTCAAAAAGTCGTTCACTTGACCTTTCAATCAGAGGTACATCATAAATACCGTCACTGCTATCTCCACCATCATCATCTCACTCACCATACAAGTCTTGGAGCATTTTATTTGTCCCATCATTAATGTGAACTGTCTCATTACTGTCATCATGATCTACCTCCATGGGATCATTAAAATTACCTTCATCATTCGCTTCATGTTCTTCACCTTGTACAACATCATTTCCAATACTAATATTTGCTGCAATATTCTCTTGTACTAGTGCAACATCATCTAATCTACTACTATTTTGCTGTGGAAGCTGGTTGATCATCTGCAAAAAGTTGGGGGGCAACTGTGCCTTTATGAAAATTACAAACATTAATAATTAAACATTAGTGCACATATAAAAAATATTAAAATAATATAAAATTTTATGATATAATCAAAATGAAGATAGATAATTAATTACCACGGGACGATAGTCATTCGATCCACCATCAATGTGCCCATATTTCCTACAATGCACTGTTTCTGTTGCTATTAAAACTCTAACATTATTTCTCATACAATATTTTTTACAAGGGCAATAAACTCTGCCATCACCCCTTTCACCCTTTTGAATTTTTTTTCCAGCTCCAATGTTTTCTTCCATTGATGCAAATTATCCTATAAAGAAAACAATAAATTTCTCTCAATGGTGTAGAAAACCCAAGACTTGTTGAACTCAATGGGAGCTCAATATATAAGCAAAAAGAAAATAAAAGTGGGCATTTTACAAATTGTGAGCTTTTTACAAAATGTGGGCTTTTTACAAAATTGTGGGCTTTTTACAAATTGTGGGCTTTTTTTATTCTTAATGCATTTTCTGTAGAATACTAAATAGATTTGTCCAAAATTTCAGATGCAAACCGTAGTCTCTACTACGTTTGGAAAATTGGAGGTTTATAAAAGATAAACTGCGAACAGAATTGTACCACTATGATAAGAAGCTGTCAGAAGCATTCCTTCTGCTTCACAAACGTGGAACTACCTTAAGAATGCTTATGTTTGATATAAATATTAGAGCATGACAGTTAAATGTAGTAGTTATGCTAAAATACTGAATAACAACTTGAGAGTGCTCTTCAGATACTGTACGAATGCACCAAATTAAGGTTGTACCATTACTAAAGATAAATGGCCAAAAATAGTCAATTTTGATATCGTGAAGTTATGTCTTTCTCGGTAGCAAACTAGGGATAGGATGGAAAATATGAGAGAACTAAGTTCCAAGGACTAAAAAACCAAGGCCAACATAGTTCTGCCTTGAATCAGAGACAAAACAAAGCTGCCCCAAAAAGTGTTTGAGAGCACCCATTGAAGCTCCTATATATAGCAGAGTCAACATTTTCCTATTGAACAAGTTTGTATAGTCAAAGCCACAGCAAGATCAAATAGCCACGATCCTAAATGAGAACCAGAGCCAAAGCTAAGACAGATCCACGTTTAGCAGAACAAGACAACCATAGCAAAGGATTTGACCACAAAACCAGATCATGAGAGATAGCAAGATTCTTGCTTCCACTGTGGAAATGTAGAAACTGTACAAGGGCTTTGCTTCCAGCAGATTTCATTGTGACAATAATTTCTATGGTGTTGTAAGCGCTCATTAGTAGAATCTTAAAGCCATTCTGGAATTATTTTAACCTGGAGAGGGTTTTCTGTGGTTATAAATCCTCATGTTCAAATTCCATTGTCGATTGGTTGTGTTTGATATTATGTTTTTACTGTCCGCAGTTGAATTTTCGCACAGAAAATTATCAGTCTAAAGCGGAGCAATTTTGCGATGTTTATTTTGCTTCCTATTGTGAAGTATTTCGCTCAGAACTCTACTCGTTGTAACAGAGGTCTTGGGCATAGAACAGGGGACTTGGGTTTTTTGGAATCAAACTTCAGGTTAAGATGCTCATCCGAAGAATGGCACAGTGAGCCTTAGCATGGAGTTGGGAGTACCAATTTGAAGTGCAGGTAGGGCATTGTACAATAGACCAGTTAGATTTCTGGACCCTAATACAAAAGTTTCTTCTTCTTTCAAAACATGTTTCTCCTTTTCTGTAACCAATGTGGGTCCTGTTCTTGTTTCAATTGGGGATGGATGAGAATTTGTTATTGCTCCAGATGATCACACTCTGGGTAGCCCTGGAGGCTATTTGGGGGTGATGAGTCCAATAGGTCTCAATGAACTGTTGCCCTCGCCGGGGAATACTATTGCAGTGGAATTTGATACTATTTTGGATGTTGAATTCCATGATCCTAATGGAAACCAATACCTTCATCTCCAGT